>JAZGTI010018954.1:0-11353 GCA_036877585.1 Botia kubotai | reverse complement strand
TTTACACTGTATGTGACTACTAAATAACATTAATCACACCTAATATCAGTTCAGTCACTCATGAGGTGTGTCACTCAGACCAGAGACTCTGATGTGCCCGTCTTCTCCTGCACACCTTGTGCATCTGCACGGCCACTTTGTCTTCTGGTTAGATGCAACAACTCATGATGTCTCACCAGTCATATTACAAAGCAGTTCTAATATACTTATGCAGTAATTAAAAGAAAAGCATAATATTGTTAAGCCCAAGCCAGAATAAGCGTTTTATTTAAACATTCCATAAAATAGGTTTTATTTATGAAATGTTAAATTAGTTTTTTAAATTTTTTTGCCCAGCTTGTTCCTCAAAGATGAAATTTTCTTCTGTTGGAGTCCATGTCATGACGCTGAAACATCAAGCAACAGTTAATAATGATTAACTCAAACAAAATATAAACTACTAACATATAGTATATTTACACAACCAACTTAAAGATTAAATTAAAGACTGACCTTATGAACCCACTCATATTCCCCAAACTTAGAGTCAAAGGTTCCCTTCTGTAATGAGCGAAGTTTAAGAGTGAAGCGAGGTCCTAGTTCCTGGATTCCTACTCGCTTTTCATTCTTGAAGATATACCTGTATGTCATACATCACGAGTTTAATGTAATATACTGAAAATAAGAAATTAAAAAGGACATGAACTTCAATGAAACAATGTAATATAAATTCTAATACTTGCATTCTCACTAATATTCCAAATTGTTAAGAATCACTGAAGATTCTGACAGCATCCATTTTCACGTTAATGCTACAATGCACTTTATATATGCATTTGCTTTAATATGATATATGGTGGGTTGCACATTTGAAAAATACATGCTCCATATTTGCTCAACTAATTTTGGATCTGTTATAATATTTTGTGGGCAAGCAATTTTTATATTACAGCATGGAAAATCTGCACTATTTAATCAAATTTCAAACAAGGGCAGAGTTACCTGTGATATCTGAAAAAGATAAAGTCTCGCTGATTGTGAAAAGTTGCGACCTGACGGCCCACAAACTGTGGATCATGAGGAAACAGAGCAGCAAACAACCGGCCGATGGTGTGACCCAGTCGAGTGGTGAAGTTATTGAGAATGACTTCTGGAAAGTGTTCTGTTGGGTGCTTTCCTTTTCTCTATTCAAGACAATCATGACAGTTAATGACAAAAAAATCCTTTTCATTCCAGTAAGAAATTAAGCTTCACTAACCTTCATTTCCTTCCGAAGCCGAACACTACTGAGTTTGAAATGTGCTGTCGGGCCCTCAGGAAGGTGACACAAAACCAAGCCATCTGTGATGCTTTAAGTGAAGGAAAATCCCTCATAATGGATACAATGACTCTTTAACTTACTGAACAAATGATAAGACCTTTATACTATTAGAAAGCATCTACATGCTGAAAAAAGGATACTTGGCACTTTTCTGTCCTCATTGATCACTATTAAGTAAGTGAAACCCCGTGACACACACTGAGGAATGATTCTCTTTAATGCCAGACCTCTTCTGTAGTACACATGCGCGTGAGGGATCACTGCCGCCAACTGCTCGCAAAACCTCACAGTTCTCTGAAAACACAGAGGCAGACATATGATCACAGAACTCTCATTTTATATCAAGATACAAAACAATATACTGTATTATATTGTTCGCCTGTTATACAGCTAAATAACAGCACACATACTCCTCTTGGTCTGTCAGATGTGGTGATAAGGACTTTGGGATTTGTTAGCCGACTGAAGTAAGCAGAAAATTCATCGGTTCCTTCATCGAAAGCTACCTGGATTCAAACAAATTAGCTGAAGGTTAGTTCTAACATGTTCACAGTTAGTCTGACTTTAAAAGCAGCCAGCAGGTGGAGCAGGATTCACTAGTGATGCATCACCTCTTCATCCTCTGGGTTTACTGTAGTTTCATCATATATTCTCTGGTTTTCTATTGTCTTGGGAACTTCTTTAGGTGGTGCCTAAAAAAAAATGCAAAATCAAGAAAGAATAAATATTATGAAACTACACTTTAAAATGAAGTCACAGAATTAGACTTAGTTGTGAGCTTCATAAGGTCATTTTGACAACATATGTTATAGACATACAATCCAAGCATACCTTATCACCAAGAGCTTCTCTCTCTCTCTTCTTTTTCTTTTTCAGTTCCAGCTTTTGCTGAAGGAGACATAAATGATAGCTTAAACAAACAATGCATAACATCTGGAGAAATCGAGTCACGATTTTTCTAAAAAACATCGAGGCATCGAAGGCTTTTTCTGTGTTACGACTCAACAGAATTTCGTTTATTGTATAAAACAGATCTGACTCCCGTTTCTGTTTACTGTGGTTAGCAAACGGTGAGAGGGGCGGTCTACACAGATATAAATTCAGGTAGCAGCATCGCCATTGTATGAATCAGTCAGAAGCAGTGGAGTCGATTTTCGGTACAGCATCGGTCACTGACTCTGATTGATAAACATTCACCTGCGACCTCATTACTGCGCCATTGTGTCTGTGTGTTGAAGTTTCTAAAGAACTACAATGCTTGTCGGAGAAATAATATTTTTATCAACATAATTTTTTATTGCTGTGTTTATTTTATGAAACCTTGATAGATATAAAATTACCGTTTTTAAATGCAATAGCTCGCTTTAAAAGCTTCACGGGCCTTGCTTTTACATGCGTGTTGGGATGTTATGACAATCCGTTAAGAACATGACAGCAAATACGCTGTCATATAAATAAGCTTAGTTGAATACAGCATAAATGTATAACACATAACAATAGATATGCGTCTGTTTGTGAGACTTTACCTTTCTTTTCTCTTGTTTGAGTTTGATAAACATCAGATGTCTGCGCTGCTTGTTTTTGATCTCAGACACGCTGTATGTTGGGGGAAAACACGCTCCTGACACGGATTTATTTTCGTTCACTTCACTTGTAGCCTGATCCATCTTTTCCACTGGCTCTTCGTCGGATTTCACTGTTATCTTAGGTTTCTTTGTCTTTCCCTTTTTCTTAGAAACACTTTTTGAAGTCGATAACTCTGTTGAATCCATTTCTGTCGCTTCTGTCTATATTCACGTGTGTGAAGATTTTTACTTCCGGTTCAGCTGGTAGTTCCTGCTGCCACGTGAGTTGGTTTAAGTTTATCGCCTTCTAGCGGTCAGATGAGTAAATACATTGACGAGAAAACAACTGTTCATTGTTCTTACAAAAACAAACAGCTAAACTTTAAAAATTTAAATCTGTTCACATGGCGAAAGCCAGGACAAATCCCATCCTTTTGCACACGGCTCTTAAAACACTTATTTTTGAAACTGAAAATGAAAGTAAGTTGTTGCTGACTACTGCCTCATTGCCCTATCAGACAATGGAAATTCTCAGTTCTTATTTGTGAATAGTATTCTTATTCCTGGTTTCCTTTCCTCCACTCCGTTAGGATGCGACAGAAGTATGCAAGGATGGTAGTCGGAGACAAAAACACTTCCACATACAATACACCAATGTTTCATTGTTTCACATTGTTCAATGTGAAAATTATGACTTTATATGTCAGATATACATACACTATAAGGCTATTAATTTAAAAAACAAAACTTTATAGTGTGCAATATTATGTGAAATCATTAGGACCTCTTGGAGGACACAATTTCTAAAAATGTATTCTAAATGGTCTATTACTAACACTATGACCTCACTGAGAATTGTTACAGTAAAATTATGACTTCTGGCTCATTTATTGTAATTTCATTATGACTTAAGGGGCTTTTCATTCTATTCTTTTTCTCATTCTATTTTCTGTCTCACTTTTATCAGCTTTATAATTACACCAGGTCTGAAGTCAAAATCAGATGAGATGTCCTAAGCTGGTTTAGTCTGAAGAAGACATCCAGGTTTCAGCAGTGTTTATAACCATCCATTGCCTGACGTAAGGCTTTATAAATGACTGGGTTTTGTGAACATATCAACCCACCACCTCTTCCAGCCTGACCACTGTCTCTATTCAAATCTCCCAGACACGCCCACTGGTCTTTGAATGAATAGGACACACACCACTTAGAATGATCCTCATAGGAGCTGAACATCTGAGGTCCTGGCAGACAAACTTGTCTAATGTTCATCACATGGTGTGGAAGAGAGCAGTTGGAGGGAAGCTGATGTTCCTGATGCAGCCATGATTCCACCAGCAGATCTGTCCCCAATGCCTGGGCCACCCAACCTGTGTAGATATCTGTACAGAACATTTAGTATAGAATTACAGATAACTTGTTATCTTTACATTTACATTTAGGCATTTGGCAGACGCTTTTATCCAACGCGACTTACATTGCATTATACTACACATTGATCACTATATATTGAGTATGTGCAATCCCTGGGATCGAACCCATGACCTTGGCGTTGTTAACACTATGCTCTAACTACTGAGCTACAGGAAAGCTACGGTTTTGCTACGGCTACGATCTTATAGCTGCATTTTTTTCTTAAATTAAGACTTAAGAGTATAGATAATTTTTATCAGCCATTCTCAGAAACACAATTCAGACAGTGTTTGTTGCTGTTGTTCAAGTTTCTTAGACTTAGGGTTAGTTTAGTTTGGGAAATGCATAGTTTTTTTTACAATGAGCATTGTACTTATTTGTAAAAAGACCTTGGTCATACTTTAACAGGCTGTGGTTAGATATAAGTTCTGAATAGCTATACTGTAGGTACATGCTACTAGGGTACATTTTGCAGTACTGTAAGAAGGCTACAATTTAATATACAGTATACAAAGAACTAGTATTCATAATTAATTTTTTCGTTCATTCACTCATTATTTTAAATGTATTTATTTGTTAATTTAAAAGTGTGGTACAAATATACTGAAAGTAATTATTCAATATTTACTGTTGTAGTCAGTCCTACAGTAATTTTACATATAGAATATAGTATTGAATTTGTCCTCTGCATTTAACAAATCCAGTAAGTGCACACATCTAGGAGTAGTGAGTTGGGAACACACTTTGAGCAGCCATCCACTGCTTGTGAATGTGCAGCAATTGCCTGTGCAGCAATTTGGGGTAAGATGCTCTGCTCTAGGGCATCTGTTGTTTCCTGGCAGTATTGTAAATCAAGTTAATATTACAGATGACCTAATTCATATGTGGAAAAACATGACACATTGACCTTGGTTATATAATCAATGCAAATAGTTGCCCAAGCCCCATGTTGTACTTTAGCATAATGTAATGTCAACAAATGGTTGTATAGGACCACCCTTAAGGACACACAGAAGATATTTTGAATGGAAAAGCTCTCACCATCCACATAGTTGGGTGATTTAGCAAAACTGAAGAAGGTTTGCCCTCGGTTAGAGACCAGCTTCTCCAGACTCTTTTTGGTTTTTGTGAATGGTGTCTTCGCATCACAAATTTGGGCCATGACTGCAATATCAGGGTGGAATGCCAGAGGAACAGAGCAGTTGTACACGCGTGGATAAATGAATGCTAACTGCTGTGCTGTTGAAAGACAGAAACACTGATATCAGACAGAGGTGCAAGTCATATTTATATATATATATGCATAATATTAATGCATATGTGTATAATATTACTATTGTTTGTTTCTGTATGCGTCCTACTAGGCCAAATTTAGAAATAACCATCTATGCTTCTTCAAATCACACTTATCCCATAAAATGAGAATTGTGCTCACATATTATAGGGAACTGTGTATAGCTGTAGGTAATGCAATGCAGAGTCTGGCCATAGTATTTTCCTGATGATGGGTAGTTATAACCTCTTTCTGCGAATGGAGGGAAATGAGGAACACTGTGTGTGAGCCAGAATCCCTGAGATTGATCGAAGAATATCACTCCTGCAATTATATCATACAATACAGTTACCCGCATATCCTCATGCCTTAAAAAGGACCATTTATTCTTACAGAAAAAAAATCTAAAACCACTGCATCAACTAGAATGACCAAAGTAATTTATACAGACTGAGAAAGAAAGAGATGGACAAAAGTTGATCCTGAATTTAAATCTGAATTTAAATCTGAATTTGTATCTGGATTTGATTCTGGATTGAATCTTAATTTAGGAATCTAACTGGATTCTGATTGTGTGAAATGTTTGTTTTCTTTACCGAAGTTGATTTTGAGAGTGAAAGTGAGGTTTCAGTCTTTAAACAGGCAGAAAAGCATTTATAATCTAAGTGTACTACAGTTGATTTTGGGTTGTGTGGATTCTGTTGAATGCATAAACCTACCTTTTGTATGTCCATAATTGCTTGGGTATTTCAGTTCAGGTGGTGCGTCATTGTACATCAAATACACTGAGCTGTTGGACTGAAAAATGTGTGATTTGTCATTACGGTTATTTGCGTATAATATCTTTATCTTCTACTGTATCCTCTGTACAGAAGTAGTACAGCATATTTATGAATAAAATAACACATGGTAATTAATTTAATGTGTATTTGGAAAACTGCAAAGACTTTAAGAAATAGCTTTGGGACAGCACTGTTAAAATAAATAGACTATTTTAAAAGTTCCTTACTGTAAATCTACAGTAGAGCTGTGTCAATGTTCTGCCCAAGGCTCCTTGACTGCTGTTTACTGTGTGTTTACTCATCTGCCAGTCCATGACTGTTGAATCCAGATACATGTATTCTAAACCACTTCCCTTAGCCTTCATCTTGTAAATGGGAAGTTTGTAAATAATGAACCTTTAAAAAGAATATTCAGAAAGTTACAATATTGCAATATATTGCGTGTAACTTTCCTATATAACACCACAGCGCATAGCTACAGCTGAAGATTGTCAAGCATGTTGTCATAATCTAGGACTAAACCAGAAAGCAAAGATTGTAACCTACCAGTCTACGGGCTGACCAGCGTCATTTAAACAGGATATGATTGCCTCTGAGAAACAAATCAAAAACAAGACACACACGCAGAGTCTGAAAAATAAGAACATTTTAGTCTGGGATTCAACACAAATGTAGCACCTGGGTTTCATGTTCAGAGAACAGAGAAAGTCATGTTCTGTGATATGTTGAACTGTGAAAGCATAAAATGTATCACTGCAGCAACTCAAAACATGTGAGAAAGAGGAAGTGAGTCTCATGACTGCTGTGAATGTCATCTAAACCTGCTTTATGTCTTTAGGACAGAGAGGTGCATATGAGCACTGTTTAACTCCAATTTAATTTTGTTAACTTGTTTTCTTACCAACGTAATATAAAACATGCATAAAATTATTTATTAATAAATAAAATATATTTAATGTTAAATTAACGAATTAGCATTGGATTAGCAAACGATGACTATGAAAAATCTCGCACAACTTTACGGTTACTAAAAGTCTCTTCGATATTGGAAGAGATATTGTGTCCTTCAATTTAATTCAATTTTATTTATATAGCACATTTTTCAAAGCATTGCTTCAAAGCAGCTTTACAAAAATAAAATCTGCATATATCTTCAATATGACAAAAAAAACAAGTTCAGACCGTATTGTCCTTTTCCTCAAACAACGTGTTGAACTGAGAAAGACAGTGGGCCAGATAAACTGTCGGGTCACGCATGGGGTGTAGAAAGACGTGACTGTGGTCAGTTTGTCAACCTGTGTCCAGCAGGACAAAGGTACCAGGAGAGAGGCGGCATGTTTTGGTGGGCCAGTAGCAAATCAGAATCTCTGTAGAAGGTCAATGAGGTGGGGAAGATCATTGACCATTTGGACACAATTGCAAAACACAAAACCGGTATATAACCCAGCCTCCTTAACAAAACCCTCTGCTCCTGGCAAAACCTTCTAAACTCCTGGTGCAGCGGTCACAATCATGGCCAGTCAGGTAATGACATTAATTTTTCATGCTTAATTGGACGTGTGAACAGAACATAATGATCTAACAATGTTATCCCTAAACTTTTAAGAAAGTTATCACTAAACATTTTTAGAATGTTTTGGAGAACGTTGTCCTGCCTTTCAAGAAATGTTTCTTTTGAAAGCTTTTTAAGAATGTTAGGGAATAATGTTGTAACAATGTCATCACTAAACATTTTAAGAGTAGAAATTTTAGATTTTAGTAGACATTTAAATTTTAGAATGTTTTTAGAAAACGTTATCCCACTGTGAGAACAAAAATAAAACCTGCTTAGCACATTACTAGAACATTGCATGGTAATGTTATCAGAACATTTCTAGCACCACAAAGCTGGTATGATTCCAGATTGGATGTCATGGGTATTTTCTAATGAGGTTTCTCCTGTAGAATGTTGAGTTTGTGAGGACTGGCTATGGGAAGAACACAGTGAAAGTTCTTCACATTCGCAGAGAGGGGACTCAACATTACATCACTGAGCTGGTTGCAGATGTTCAGTTAACGCTGAAGACCGTCAAAGATTACCTGACAGGAGACAACTCTGACATCATCCCCACTGACACCATCAAAAACACTGTTCATGCTCTCGCCAAACTAAAGGGAGTAAGTATCTCATTTAGGGCCTGCTTATTACAGCATTTACAGTACTTACATAATCTACTTAAATGTCATATGGGTCAATGACAATTAAGCATGTGCAGTGGTAATTAAAGAAACGTGCCAGCGTTTCTATTTATTACCAACAGAAATGCTTTGCAAAAAGTGGTGTAACTATCAGGTATGTGCTAAATAACTGTCCTTGCACACTGAATGCATGCAAGTGGACTCAATGTTCAATAAAGTTTTTAAACACTTTTCAATGCAAACAAAAAATATTTTAAAAATATGATACTTTTTTAATGCATAAAAATGTGATAGGAGTTATATATACTGCGTAAATTAAGTATAAATCAGCTGATTATAAACAGTTGATTAAAAAGTTAAACACAACCCTGATTTCAGATGCAACATAAATCAAAATCCAGAATAATTTTGGGATTTTTTCTTACAGATTAAAACCATTGAGGGATTTGCCCTGGATATCTGTGAACATTTTCTCACAGCATTCAAGCACGTGACAAGAGTGAGGGTGAAAATTGATGAAGTTCCCTGGAAAAGACTGGAAAAGGTGCCAAAACGACCGTATACTACATAAATAGGAAAAAGATTTTTTATAATAAGAATAATATGAATGTGTTTAACAGAATGGAATCGAGCACACACATGCTTTCATCCACTGCCCTGAGGCCTGGCACTTCTGTGAGGTCGAACAATATCTCAGTAGTGAGTAAAACAACTCAAATTATACAAGTCAAAGTTAAAGACAGCAAGTCAATCAATCCATTCTGGTTCATTCTGATTCTGGTTTTAACAGGTGCACAACATCAATAGTGAGCGAGCTAAGGAAATTCAATAAATAACCAAATCATTGTTATGGGTGAAGCATAAATATTTGCACAATGTTTGTCTTAACAGTTCATTGTGTCCCCCCAGAGAGTCCGGTGGTTCACAGTGGTCTGAGAGACATGAAGGTACTGAAGACCACTCAGTCTGGTTTCGAGGGCTTCCTGAGGGACCGTTTCACAACACTCACTGAAGCAAAGGACAGATTCTTCTGCACCTCAGTTTACGCCAAATGGCGCTACAACACCGTTAATGTGGATTTTGACGCTGCCTGGTACTGTAATTGCAGAATTTTATGTCGCCATTATGTATCATTTTTAACTTTATAATAAAAGAGCTCCATTGTACAACATCAATTTCCTTGCAGGAAAGTCGTGAGGGACACCATCATTCAGAAGTTTGCTGGACCTTATGATCGTGGAGAATACTCTCCTTCTGTGCAGAAGACTCTATATGATACACAAGTGCTGGTGCTCGACAGAATTCCAGAGGCAATTAAATTTTTTCATTCAAAAATATAGATAATAAAAAGAAGAGTGTTCATACTGTTTGTTGTTATTGTACAGTACAGAGCTCAGCAAATCATTTGTATTTAAAAAATTTGACATTTGTTATATTTCATCTTTTGTCATCATTTGAATCTCATTATGTAGGTGGAGGAAATTGAGATAATTATGCCGAACCAGCATTATTTCATTATTGATATGACAAAACTGGGACTTTCAAATAGAGATGAGGTGAGTGTCAGAAATACATAGAAAAGAGCTTCAAACACAGATTGTGTGTTCAGATAGCGTTGAATGTACAAAATGTTGGACATAAAATTATGAGATGCTTTCTTTCTTTTTTCAAACTTCTACACCTTTCATACTTAAAAAAATACATAAGCTCATAAAGCTCATAAAAGTAGTCTTTACAACTGATCTGCCAGGTCTTCTAGGAGCATTGCTTTGTATGCATTTCTATATAAACTTACCTATGAATGTTGCTGCTGTGCTTTTATTGTAGGTTTATCTTCCTCTTGACAATCCATCTGGAAACATCACAGGGACAGTGTGCAGAAAGCCACGAGCCAAACTCTGAAGACAGACTGAAACATTTATATACTAAAAATCTCTAATATACAAAACAAATGAAAAGACGGTATATATACATATACGGCATACTGTGTATATAGCATAATGAACTGAATAAATTTTTAATTCAAGCAATTTTGGTCTGAGAAGTGGGGGTGACATTGAGTATTTGGTGATGATTAAGGCCACAAACCTAGCATTCCCAATGTATTTTTTTTAATTACCCCACTTTGTTTTATAAGGAATAATATATAACAAAGGATATATATATATATATATATATATATATATATATATATANTACCATTGGATTTTTACACAACTGCTGGTGATTGTCTCACTGAGATGTAAAACAAGAGACCAGTGTTAGATATACTATTCCAAAACAAAAAAGTATTTAAAATGAAAACAAAATGAATAGCTAAATTTTTACATAACAAAAGTTTGCTACATTTAAGCTATTTCATTCATTCATTTCATATGTCGCTTATATCAGGCTAACAATCATACTCTCACTCACGCCTACACGTTATTTTAGGGTCAGATTCACCTGACCTGTATAACTTACCCAGAGTACCCAGAGGAAACCCACAACAGAAAGCAGGTCAATGAAAAAGGTGCTATGCCACCAAATACAGAATGACTTGTGTCAGATGAATTTAAATTGTTAGCACTTAATGGTAATGTGTTCACAGAAAATGAACCAAGGTTATTGAGTCTGACGTTAAATAAACAATCACATAATTTTTCTTTTAGTAAACATTGAATACAGGTCACAAAGACCAGAAAACCACACAAGTGTTAAACATTTCTCAAAATTACTTTTTAGGGCAAGATTTTGGAAAGAAAGGGAGTGTCTAATTTTCAAACATCATTACTGTGCAACATTAAGCACAGTAATCAATACAATTACATAATATGTCATTCTGGGAGCAAATCTTCATTTA
>JAZGTI010018953.1:0-11353 GCA_036877585.1 Botia kubotai | reverse complement strand
GGGGGGGGGGTGACGAGGCGCACCGGGGCAGTCAGCGTCGCCCTGGCAACGGACACGCCGCCCCTGCCCGAGCTCATCACGGGCGGACCAGGCACAGCTGCGCCGCGTCACCGCACGGCGTTAAAACACCGCCGCCTTCCGCGAGACTGGTGGAGAGTCAAATGAAGGCGAAGATTGTGAGAAGGAAGGTGAGGACGACTGGTTTTGGAATCAAAGCGAAGCCTGGGAGTGACGCCAGCCGGAGATACGTTGCGGGTCCCCCGCGAACGCCAAGAGCAGCGAGTGGCCGTAAGCCACTTAAGGGAGCACGCGCCACCGCACACTCGCACCGCCAGGAGGGACGCAACCCCGAGCACGAGCCACACCAGCCGCACCAGCACCTGCACCAGCAGCCAGCCCGGCTGCTTCCCCCACGCACTACACGCCCCCTTTTTGTCAATAAATCCACCCTCCGGGGTATTTTTGCACCACCTGCCTTGTCGTGTGATTCTTCACCCGTGACATTATTTATTATAACAATTAATTTATTTAATGTCATACAAATTCACAAGACATTACTAATCTCCACATTTTGACAGTCAATATTTAAAACCTAAAGACAATAATAATACCATGATGCTGTTTTATTTTACATTACAATGGACCATTACTGTTTGTGATGCTATTTTTAAATATTTTGGCTGCATTTACATACAGTTTATACTTGCTTGTTTCAACTTTTAGGCATTTTCTTTCATTTAAACTTGGATTTGGGCCAGCAGATTTCCAAAAATTCACATCAAGTTAAAAAAAGGCAAAAGTAAGGACAGATCGAATTACATACAGATTTGCACCCAGGTGGGAAAAAGCAGGAGATAAAAGTGCCCAGACAGAGCCGAGCTTCTTACAAAACACATATCTTAATAATGCCGTTTGGAGGAGCCTAACAGGCAGTGGGAGTGTTGTGCAGCTGAGTTATGAATATTATTTGAAAAAGCTTTGTGATCGAAAAGAGGGAAGTCGATGATGGCCGGTCGTCATTGTTGTGAGTGTGTAGGCAGCGTGACACTGTAATGCATGCTAATGTAAACATCAGCACTCCTCTCAAATCAATTCAAATGTGCTTATTCAGGTGGAAAATAAACAAGGCAGTGAGGGAGAGACACATTGTCCTCCAAAATCCAGCAGATAATGTCATTTTACCAGCCTCCCTTCAGCAGTCTAAAGTTTATACTTTGAACTGACCTTTTATGACAATAGAGTTATTTATTGGTAATTGAGTCTCAGTTTAATTATAAAGATTTGTTTACATGGATATGTTCCATGCAAGCCACAATACAACAAGTACACCATAATAACATTACAAAAGCAATTGAATCAACATTATTATTACTTGATATGCATCTTTACATGACTATTTTATTTTATTACCATGTGTTTACAAAGTGTTTATGTGTTTTTTATCAGACTGTTCAAAATATTCTTGACTAGATCATATGATTTTTGATCATTGAATAGATCAATGACAAATTTTTGAGAGAAGTCTTTTAAAAATCTAGTTTTGAAATGCATGTGCCATGTGTAATTTTGTATATTTCTATTTGTATTGATGCTGGTTTAATACATTTTTGAAAAACATTTATAATAGCAGTTATAGTAACATATAGTATAGATATAGTATGGTATATAGTAGCATATAGTAATAGTTCAAAATCAAGTAGAAAGTATATATATTGTCAACAAAGTATTTAAACTGATGTTTTAGAAATATCGTCATTTTTTGTACCATAAAAATAATTGCGTTTTCCTGCAGTAAACCCCATGGGGTTTAAACATTTGAAAACCTAAACTAACCTTGCAATGCCATTACTGGATATTATCGTAGTCATGAGGGTCACAGGGGTCCTTTCTATGATACCTCCTATTTAATGGTTCTCTTTGTCTCATGCCTGCATATTGATTGCTGACTGACAATTGACCACAGAGATAAAATATACCATGTGGACTAAAGTTCTTAAATATTGATAATATGTTCAAATAAAGCTATTGTTTTAAGAACGTTAGCCTTTTGATGAGACTTTTTTCTTTATTACAGTCTCTGGACAGATATGCCACCTTTATTATGTTATTAATAACTTAAATGAACAGTTCAGCCAGAACTGAAACATTTTTATGATCTTAATCATAAAACATTTGTGTCTTTGTCTGTATGAATTGCATAGGTATCTATTTAATAAAGCACACATGTACGCTATAGATCTAACAAAGCATCTTGTCAATCAAACCCATCTCTTTCTCTCTCTCTTTCTCACCATCTCTCTCTTTTACTTTTTGTGTCCCACAGCCATGTGTCAGACAGGTGGAATGACACTGATCACCCTCTGGGCTGCAGATGTCCAGTCGACCAATCAGTCCATCCTAGTCTAGCTCAGATCCTTGTCGAGCATACAGCCACACTAAGCTAAAGTCACATGGGACCCTCCAAAAAACATCTTGCTCTTCACTATACCGCTCTCATCCTAAATAAAACAATAATTAGTAAAGAAAAATAAATCCATGAAAGGAATACCGGCTGGGGCAGGTGGACTGAAACTAGAATACATTTTCAGAAAATAGCACAGAACATTGGGTATTTAATTTTAAGTTCTAGCTTTTCATCTTGGCCCACTTTCCTCCTCTAAGTAGATGAAAATGCACAAAACACAAAAAAAGACATTATTCATGACTTTTTACAATAGTCCCCCTCATATTTCTGTCTGTCTGTGGAACATTAGAGTGTGTGAGGCTATGATTATCTGGAAAATGGAGCCCAGGCACTCACAATTATTTATTCATCATACTGCTTGAGAACACAAATGCATTGTATTATCTCATTCAGCATCTTATTTTACCCATAAACCCCATAAATCTGAGGAATGGGATACGTTCTAATGACAGAGCCATGTTAATATCAAAGTGAATAGGCTGTTCGGCACAGATGGGAGCACAATGTGGAAATTCAATCACAAGTCCCTTCAATCACAGAAGGCGGAAACAGGGACACATTTGAATATTTTTACTTTGAAGTATTAAAGAGATACAATTTTCATAGCTATTTAACATGTAGTTGCTTTTTAGCCACATGTTTTGGCTGTTTGGTTGATAAAAGGGGGGAAAGCAGACAGATAAAGTGGGAATTCTCTTGGCGGTTATGAGCAGGACATAATCTTTCCACTCAGGAACTTTTCTGATCTTTTCTGATACTGTTTGCGCAGTAAAACTAAGGGTTGCCTAAGGGTTTGTGCATTCTTTATTTAGCTGCCTAAACATCTATTTAACCACTGCAGAAACTTAAAAATACTTGATTGGGGAATTTAACAAAGCATTTTGGGTGGGAAGGACTAATTTTGTGTAATAGTGAAATATGCCTTACATTACAGTGTGGAATTCACTATAACAGACAGTTCAACATACATTTTATTATTTGTCTGTATTTTCCAAGACATAAGAAATTGATGTCATGTTCATGTGCAATCATACTAAAACATTTCATACTGATTCGTACTGATTCACCTAACCAACTAACATGGCATGACCAGATATGAAGTGCAGTGCAAAGAAATGTATGACAGGAAAATTCATGCAACATTCATCTAGCTAGACAATAATAAGCTAGACACACATTTGGACAGTTGGATGTTGGTGCATGCCCTGCGATGTGACATGCTAGACTGCATGAAATGATTAAAAATAGTGGCAAATGTAAAAGAAAGTGTGACCAGCCATGGTACCTACAATTTACAGTTTTCTTATGCATTAATATGAACTTTAACCTAAAATCGTAAAGCTGCAATTAGACAACCACAATTTAATCTATCACCACATTGGAAAAGGTTTAGGATAAAATGATTGTGTAATGTTTACATGGTAGAAGATTCCTGTTTTCCAGGTCCTATGATCTAAATGTTTAGATCATAGGACCTTCTAACTAGCTTTTTAAGGAACACCTGCTCAAGCTTAACTAAGTGGAGAGTGAGCCCAGTGACCCTTCTGATCAATAATGCATGGAGAGTGAACAGCAACATGCTAAACCTCTTAACCACTGCAGTGGAGGAGGAAGCACGTCTTCTGTCTCCTTATGCCCCACATCTCTCTGATAGAGCATCAGAGGCTTTGTTTGGCCAAAATAGACATAATAACAGAACTTTCTATTCACCCATATTTTAAAGGTTAAGATACATTAAGAGTGTACAATATTTCTTTAAATACTCAAAAGAATCATTATTCTCATTGTATTCTCATCCAAATGTCTCCCTGACCCTTAACCTACCCCAAAGCACTTTCATATAACAAACAGAGTGCAGCCAATTAAATTTCTAATGGAACTTTATTGTAAATACTGAGATTGTGAAAAATAAATTGGTTCATTGGGTGTCATTGGCTGGCAGATGTGTGCAAAAAAAATGCTGTTCCAGGGATTTTTTTAACTTGTGTTTTGCTTCAGGAATGGTCTTAATCTGTGTCCCAGAAACCAGCCCCCTAACAATACGTGGCTAAGTAATGTTATTAGCTGAAAATATTTACACTCTTTGTATAAAATTACACTCCCTGTAGCTACTTAATTTACTTTAAGCACATTGTAGCAGCTATTATAGTATTTTGTATAAATTGTTAGTCATAGAGATTATAGGCTCAAAGTTAAAACTTTTAAAACTCAACTCCAGGTATGTACTGAAACAATATTATTCCTCAGAGGAAAAACACAGATCTGCACTGTATAAATAATACACTTCAGTGAATACAACAAATGCATTTATTGTCAGTAAAATCATATATCAGTTAATGCAAGTCTGACTCTGGATGGGGCTTTCACCTAAAGGACAGAAAGACCAGGTAAAGATAAATATGTAAAAAATAGAAAGTTTATCTGGAGACAGCCTGGGAGATGCTTGCAGCATGATGTCCTTCCTGGATCATCAGCTGTACCTGTCTCATCCTAGACTGACTCCAAGTTTGAAATGTTGTCTGAAAATCAACTATTATTTACGCTTGACCAATATTGGACAGAAAACACAAAGCATGCAATTAAAAAGGGGCTGGGGGGGGGGATGTTGTAATTTCCATGACAGTGTTTATTTTTCATAATAAATTAATGAAAATAAAAGTTTAACAGAATAAGCTTACTTGCATGAATACTTTTAATGATTAAGTTTGGATCGAATAGTTTACCATTAACTAAAGCTATAGAAGGCAAGATGAAGTGGAATGTTTAGAGGTGACGTAAAACAAAGCGTTCCATACTGCCTTGCCACGGAACGGCTTGATGTAAGTGTATGAACTTGTCACGGCACTTAAATGAGAATGTGGAGGCTGCTTTAACACCACCTTCTGCCTGCCACACAAGCGATCCAAGCACACCTCTTCACATGTTAGTCTTAGTTCATTGTTTAAAGTAAAGTTGATGAGAACCGTTGTTAAAATTGATTGAAACTTCTACATAGGTTTCACTTATTTAACTTTATAAAAATGCTGTAATTTCTAATTATTATAAACTGAACGAGGGAGGAGGGAGAGGGAGGTGTTGAAATATGAATCCCAAATCACTGATTTGCGCTTGGTTTTGTCAGAGGCAACAAAAGGATGCCATGCCCTTTCAAAGTGTAATTCATCCAGTTTATAACGGCGATGAGACCTCAGCACTACACTTATGCCAGTTACCTTACCCATTTGATTAGATATTTCTAAAACTTCTGTCTTATTGTTTGACGTCCTTCTTAAATTATGCATTAATGTCTCAAGCATTGGTGTATTGCCATATTAAATCCACCCCTCAAAAGAGCGTGAATTAGTTTAAATAGTTTAATTGGTTTTTCTTTAAAGAAAAACAAGAGCACAAACTCTGCGCAGACTTCATTATCTTTTCAAAGCGTATACTAGTGAGTCTTAATATTTAATAGGGAACCAAATGACACTGGCAAAAGAAAAAACTGTAAATGTAAATTGAAGTGAACCAGAAAACTTAAAGGATGCATTACCTGTTTTCAATATAGCCCGGTGTGTGAGAGAAGAAATCGATTATAGGGCTGATGTTACTTGAGATAAAACGCCACGGATATATATATATATATATTTCAGGTTCCGAAAATGTTCATTATTTGCTGTTGCTATTGTTATTACTATTTGTTCTGATGTACAGCGTTTTTTCCTTAAGTAGAAAAAAAATTACAAAATGAATGTAAATGAAATGCTGTGCAAATGTGGGTCAGTCACTTGACCCCATGTCTATTAACACACACACGCTTCGACATTTGCTCGGTTATTGTCTGACTAATTTAATTTCACAGAACACTTATTTTCCAAACTCAAGAGCATGCCAAAGGAGAAGGAAAGATTGAAAAAACTTGCCTGATAAAAGTCTTACTCAATTTTGGACAAGTACCTTCATCTGTAAATGAAAGCAATTATGCGGTCCATATTATATTATGTTGGCCGGTCTCAAGATAGTCATCAATCACCCGCAATCGAGCTGTCACTGCGGGCAGGTTCGTTTCTTGCAGGCAGTTTTCCAGCTGGGGAAAAGAGGAGTACATCATCATTAATTTGACTGTGACCCCGGGGCTTCTCACACGTCTGAACCCGGGCTTCTCAAAGCGAGTCAGCAACACGCCATGGTGCACCTAGACTTTCATCATTCTGAATAGAGAAATGTAGTCCTTTACAAACAGACAGACAGACAGGTGGATGGATTATAGTAAAACAAATTAATTTTGATGATACTCTAATTTTACACTTATACTTCTTTATTATTCTCATAGGAAAATGCCAGTGCACAATACACAACACATTCACACGGAGACTGCACTGTGACAGAATGCTGCACTATACTATAGACATTTAGGCTTCCATACAACAAAATTATAAACTATAAGGTTGTCTAAAACAAAGCACAACCGTAATTTATTCAAATCGTCAGTTCATCAGTTGCCTGATTAATTATTCACAAGTGTTGCCTATAACTATCGTCAATAAAAGTACAGAGGATAAATCTAACATGTGGCCTGTGAAACAGACGGTAACTATGAGTAGGTTGGCCACAGCTGTACACAGCATACATTTCACTGTTCAGTAAAGCCTGATCTGAATCTTGATATCCAGTTTAAAGAGCAAATTATTTCTTTTTTGTGTTTCATTTCTTATCTTTCTCTTCTTTTCTTTTCCTTATTTTTATGTACTGATAGGTTACGGTGTGTTTGTTAATGGCTATTAATGGCTATTAAAGAACTATTAGATTAGCTACATTATCCTTATTGACTTCAGAGCAAAGATTATATAAAGATAGGGTCAGATTGTCACAAAAGTATTTTAAGTAGTTGTACTGACATTTTAAAGCTCATCTTAATTCTTAAGCTCAATTACAAGCCCATTGTCCTGAAAATTTAATCCCCACCTCCTCTGTCACTCGTTGGGATTTTTATCCAGAGAAATGCATATTAAAGTTAGAGTCTGCTCATACTGAGTGGGTTTCTTCTGACGTCAGAGGCACCGGCGTTTAAAACAACCCGCATCTGGGCGGACGTGTTTAATACTAGTTTTTATAACGCAAAAATATGTATTTCTGACATCAAAGACGCCAAATCGAAAAAAGGCTTTACGATGCGTTCGGTTGTGTTGTAGAAGTTTAACAGACCGTAAGGAATAACATTTAAATAAGGCATCTATTGAAAATACCCAGGAAGGCGTTTAAACAAATTAAACATGGTAGTATTGCGCTTCGCCCTATAAGCGTCCAGCAGCTTTATGCTTTACCAACCAATTGTTACAGTGAAACACAGCAGACCCGCAGTCTCGCCTGCTTTCTCGGAAACAGGGAACACTTACAATGTCCTATCCTCAATTCGGATATCCTTACTCTTCTGCACCACAGGTAAGCTCTGCTTATGCGCTGATTATCTCGCGCTCTATTCCGAACTGATTGTTCCCTTTACACATTATTTTTTTAATTGTACTGAATATTTGAACATTTAAACCGTTCTTAAGCGATGTGTTAGACAGACAGACTCAGTGATATACCCACCTCCGATGTAATTCAGGGCTTCCCTCTGCGCTTATGATTTTACAAATCTATTAACACGGGTTCGAGCCGCAGACACTTGCAAAAGTGGAGATGTGATGACGGGGGAAGGAGGACAACTGTTGTTTTTTGGCAATAATCTATAAAATGCATTGTCCTGTGAGGACTAATTATGGTTATTGCAAAAGAAAAAATGAACTTGCATGTACTTTCGTTGGAAACGCTTGAAACACAGCAATTGGTTTGTACATAAACGCGTTTTGTTTCTGATTGTTTAAAATTATTGAAACTTTGAAGGAGCGTGACTTTTATTGTATGGTATTTATTTTCACACCATTCTAGTTCCTCATGACCACCAACTCTTTGACATCTTGCTGCGAGTCGAGTACCAGATCCAT
This sequence comes from Botia kubotai, assembly GCA_036877585.1. Taxonomy (NCBI): domain Eukaryota; kingdom Metazoa; phylum Chordata; class Actinopteri; order Cypriniformes; family Botiidae; genus Botia; species Botia kubotai. The sequence continues at coordinate 2,926 of JAZGTI010018953.1, read as the reverse complement.
CTCGGATTCTTCTGCGCAGACGCCCGTGTATTGTCCTGTGTACGAAAGCAGACTGCTGGCCACAGCCAGACACGAACTGAGCTCCGCAGCTGCACTGGGAGTCTATGGGACCCCGTACACAAGCAGTCAAGGCTATGGAAATTATGTTACATATGGAGCCGACGCTTCTGCTTTGTACTCGTTGGTGAGTTTACGAAATATCTAAATCTATAAGAACATAGATTATAACAAGAAATAATCATAACAAAATAATCATCAACAAAATTCTGTACAACGAACAAAACGAAGATTTCTATCTCTAAGACAAGAAAGAGTTTGTAAAAGACCCTAATAACTGTGGTGCCACAAGTAAAGAATATTAGAGGATCGGATATAACTTTTTATGTGTTTCAGAAATTATTGCAAAACTGTTGCATAATGCTGCTTGTGCACAGCGTGGTTGATCGTTAGGTAAAACTCTATTTCCTATGTTCTGTAACTAAAAATAAGATTTAAATTTGCCTTTAAGAGAATTAACATTGAATTAGTATAATATTTAGCATATGGTGTTTTGCACCTAAAAACAAATGCCACCCAGAGCCCTAAGTTCATGGATATGGAATGTAAAAAAAATATTTATCGATTAAAACGTGGCTCATAAATAAATTGATGTAAATGCATGGACATCATTACATACTGACTGTTGTATTTGATTGCAGGGAACATTTGATACCAAGGATGGAAGTGCGTCTGCGCATGCGGGTATAACCCAGGCTGCCGCATATTACCCATATGATCCCACTCTGGGACAGTACCAGTATGACAGGTATTGAACCCTACTGGTCTTCATTATGCGTCTTCATTATGCAATAAACAAGTTTTAATGAATTTGAATCAGTTTTATAGGCAGTGTCCAATACGCTGATTGAATAATTAGCTCTAACACTATGTTTGAATGCAAAAAGCAATTAATGTGTCTTTCTGTTGCGAAAAACTTTATTATCAACTTTTACCATAACAATCGATGTTTTGTTTGTACCACAGATACGGATCTATGGAGGGAGGAACAAGAAGAAAAAATGCCACCCGTGAGACGACCAGTACGTTGAAAGCATGGCTCCAGGAACACAGGAAAAACCCTTATCCTACCAAAGGCGAAAAGATCATGTTAGCCATCATCACCAAGATGACCCTCACACAAGTGTCAACGTGGTTCGCCAATGCCAGAAGAAGGCTTAAAAAGGAGAACAAGATGACATGGCCACCTAGAAACAAGGGCTCAGATGACAAGAAATATGATGATGATGAAGATGGGTCACAAGAAGATCAAATGAAAAGTGAAACCAATGATGACGGTCAGCCTATTTCCCCGCCTATTATATCAATAAGCTCTTTCCTAACAAACATTGGACAACCTTCACTTCAAAATGGTTGTTGCTTTGCTTCTACTATAGTTTAGGACAATGGACGATTGTGGACGATAACCAGCTCTAAAATATTTGCTTAAAATATAGCCTAAGTCACTTCTTACTTATTACGTTTCTAAAAAGCCCAAACTTTTAACATTTAATTTTAGCCAGATGCTAAGTAGCACATTTGGCTTCGTGAACCACTAACAAACATTGCATCACCATACATTTCTGGCAATTTTTATGTACATTAATTAGCAATCGGTTATGGTTTTAATTAATTCTTTTAATTATTTATTTGTTTAAGTGTATTAATTAACTTTCATATATTTTATGTCATATAATCTTTTTCCTCGCTTACACGTTGTCTGCATTTTTTAACAGAGAACAAAAGTCGAGAGGATAAGGAACTTCAGTTAAGTGACTTGGACGATTTTGACACCCTCGAGTCGGAGAGCTCAGAGTGTGAACTTAAACACCGCTTTCACATGAACGCGCAAATGGCGACCACCAACGATCGCCTCAAAGAAACCTCCCTAAAATTATCCATCCCAGGTCTGCTTGAAACTGACCGTGATTTAGCCAAAAGTTGCTTAAAAACGACAGCTGAAGACTGCGAACTTGACGCTGCTGACCTACGGCACACCAAAGCGTGTTTCCAGCAGCAAGGCCATCCATTACTGGACAGCAAGCCACGGATCTGGTCTCTGGCTCAGACCGCGACCTCGTTGAACCCAGCAGAATACTCCTCATGCATGCTTCGATGTCAACCATCACCCTCAGCCTCATCGCCTGTAAACGGCCTGGAAAGACAGCAGGATTCCCCGGTTACCTCTCTTAGAAACTGGGTAGATGGAGTTTTTCACGACCCTTTGTTTAGACACAGCTCCTTAAACCAAGCACAGACGAACACTACAGTTTCTTGGACCACCACGACCAAAGGGTCTATCTTAGAGACAGGGGCCCTTGGACGCTCAATAGGGAACAACAACGTGATAAAAGCACAGCAGCACGAAGCCAGTAAGAACAGTATGACTTTTCCAAAGGAGATGAATAAAATATTTTGTTCCTAGCACAACCATTTACCTTTAAAAACAAGGGGACTGTTTGGAGTAGCTGCTTACGGTTTTAATTTTACGAAAACAACAGGAAATGTCACACTGTGACTCAATGGGCAAAAAAATACGTTTGAATTGTTTTGTTACAAAAAATGTGCTGCCATGGGAAAATATATGTATTTATTGTTGTATTTACATTTCACTTAATATATTTATTTATTTATTGACTTTTGTGACGCACGTTAAACTTATGTAAATTAACAACTATGTCCCGAAAGACAAAAATAGTTTACATTTACATTTACATTTACATTTCGTCATTTAGCTGACGCTTTTATCCAAAGCGACTTACAATTGAGGTTCACAAAAGAAGCATTCAGTACAGTTCCAGCGGTTTAAATGTTTATTTGGCATGCATATGTTGCTAGCTTTCATTGGACATTCTTTTAAATTAACTCGGACCTTGTTGCAACTCCCAAG
>JAZGTI010018951.1:292-11355 GCA_036877585.1 Botia kubotai | reverse complement strand
AGACTGATGTGGGTACAGTGTCTCAGACTGATGTGGGTACAGTGTCTCAGACTGATGTGGGTACAGTGTCTCAGACTGATGTGGGTACAGTATCTTAGACTGATGTGGGTACAGTGTCTCAGACTGATGTGGGTACAGTGTCTCAGAGTGATGTGGGTACAGTGTCTCAGACTGATGTGGGTACAGTGTCTCAGACTGATGTGGGTACAGTGTCTCAGAATGATGTGGGTACAGTATCTCAGACTGATGTGGGTACAGTGTCTCAGACTGATGTGGGTACAGTATCTCAGACTGATGTGGGTACAGTGTCTCAGACTGATGTGGGTACAGTGTCTCAGACTGATGTGGGTACAGTATCTCAGACTGATGTGGGTACAGTGTCTCAGACTGATGTGGTAACTGTGAAATGATTACGCGGCTGAGGAATCTTGGAGATAAAGGAACGGGACTGAGTGGTCAGAAGTTTGTTCCTTGTTTAAGGTTTACTTCCAGTCAAAGATCAAGGCTGGGGTGGTCAGCAGCTTTTCAGCCAGACAAAAGTCATTGCAGGCTCCAGTTTTTGAGCCCCCGCTGGCCCCCCTTCTGTGTTTTGATTGTTTCCTCCGGGACTTCTTACATATGTTCATCTGAGTGATGTCAACACCTCCGATTCTGCCTTTGGGCCTTTTCTGACACTAATAAAAAGTGTGCGTGTCTGCTGTGACCTCCAGAGGACTTTAAAGAGCTTGAAACCTGTGAACCTCTGAGCATGTTTGAGGTCATCATTTGATAGAGGCGTCCAATCATTTGGTAAAACTGATAAAAGATTGATGTAGTTTGTCAGTAGACATTGATTTTTACATCCAGAGGAACATATTAGTGCTAAGAGGCTGTTCTTATGAGATGTGATGGAGTTCTTATGAGATGTGATGGAGTTCTTATGAGATGTGATGGAGTTCTTATGAAGTTCTGATGATGTTTCTCAGGAAAAGGGCACAAATTACATTTGCTCTCTGTTTAATCAATTTAATCTAGAAAAAATAGTGATATTAAAGAGCTCATCTGTGTTTTTCTGTCTCTCAGGTGTAAAATGTAAATGCTGGTCTTTTCAGCAGAGTTAGAACAGATGTGTTGGAACACAAGCAGAAGACATGATGAACTCCAGAGGAGCATCACGACCCTCAGCCTCTCACCAGTGTTTACATTTCACACGCAACATCACAGATGACAGAGCAACACACACACACACACATGAAGAGAACACACCGGTATGAACAGACCTCACCACAGACTCAAGGACAGGTAAAGTCTCTGTGTTTGGTCTGGTTTTATTGGTGTTTAGACTAGTTCTGAGTGGTTTACACTGATGACCTGGCAGAATGTGTGTGCTCGCTCTGCACCTCTAGTCAAAGATAAACCCTGCAAGTGGGCTAGTTAACCACACTGCCAACACATACACAAACTCATAAACACAATTCTGTAAAGCCTCGCTAACAGGCAAAAGACAGCTAGAAACTTGATGTAATGTTTGCCTGTTTTTAGGAAACTTTAATGGGCTTGTGTGTCACAGATTTTCATAAACACACATGCTGCGGTTTTCTCCGATGACACCAGCATGACCTCACACTCAAACTCTGAACGCTTGTTCTCTGTAAACTTTAGCTAATAAACATGATTTCTGTTGTTAAATGTCCAGTCAGGAATGTAGAGGTCACAGTTCACTAAGCACCAACAATACATTCTCCATCAGAACACATGTAAGCCACATATACAGGGGTGATTCCCCAGAAGAGTGTAAATATTCTGACTCTTAAATCAACTGGCACCGTGTATGTGATCAGTCACATTGAAGGAGCAAAGCACTCATTTACTTAATAAACACAGATACCGTAGATCCCGCAAATGCGTTGTATGGTAAATTCTCATTTGTACGTGAAATGGTTAATGTAGTTCACGGGATTTTTAAATCATTTCTCCAAGTCTCTGTACTTTGTCCTTAAATCCACACACAGCTCGCTAGAAGTTGCACTGATTTCATTTAGTCTTAAAATGCGTCACCGTTATTATGTTACTTTAATAAATATATAAAAGTGCAAAAACTGTAAACGTGACGCTTACGCAGAGAAAAGACTTTCACAAATAATGAAACAACAGAAATCTAGATTTAAACTCGCGTGCTGTTTCTTTACCAGGACAACAAAACACGACTTTAAACGAGTTCATTTACACGTATAACGACACGCGACTTTAATGCTGCTGTTGAAGAAATCAGCGTCACTTGCTGTCGGCAGTGAAGTGAATGTTTTCTGCTTCTATGTAAGAAGTATTTGGTTTGCTCTTACCTCACAGTCTGCTCTGTATGCGTGTTTAGAAGCGTGTGTAGAAGCGCGTGTATAGAAGCGCGTGTAGTCCCGTGTGGAGCGCGCTCGGCTGACTGCGCTCGGCTGCGCGCTCGGGATCATTTCAGTGCAGCGGTGGGCGGGCGGGCAGCCGCGACTGCACACACACCTCACATATCTTCATCTCTTATTATAACCTTTGTATAAACATGATACGCATACAGACCTAATTATATATTTTGTGCATGTATAAAATATAAGTCTATTGATGAATCATTATTCTGTATTTATATGTGTACTGCTGTACAGTGTTGCCATTTATTTTAAGAGCGTACAAGCCACGTTTGAACTAAACCTTTCACCAAAGAAAGTCTGTTTAAAGTGATAGTACAATAGAAATGCTGTTTAAAATGAAGACACTATTTGTATGTTCTGGTCAAATGTTCTGGATGTTTATACGCAACGTGATGAATTTTACCTGTGATTACTGTTACCTGTGTGAACGTGCAGGTGTGACTTCACCTGCTGCTATAAAGTCATTTGCACGAATTGTTTAGAAAAGTGAGGATAGTTTGAGAAAACTTGAGCTGCATTTGTTTGTGGATGTTTCCTGGTTTGATGTTTTGTTATGTAATACACTCCATCATCTGAAAGTGTGACTTACATGTCCAGCATTACTCTATGTACATATGGTTTATTAATGCATTGGCGTCTTGTGGTTATTTGGGGAGAGGGAGTTTGTGATGCTGTCATCATAATTTAATGAATGCAAATACACTCAGCAGTGTGCACATCAGGGGTGTGGTCTCAGAAAGGGGTGTGGCCTGAAGAGACTTGTGAATGGGGTGTTAATCCACTCCACTTTCTTTATCTTCTCGTCTATGTGTCTGTCTTTTCTCCATCTGGATTTGTGCCTTTAAGAACTACTTCAAACTGCAGAAATAGGACAGCCGCCCTCGGTTCCTATTATCTAATAGAGTTCTGCACTCCACAAACACATGCACTGTTTTGAGTTGATAAGTAAACTGATGATCCATCTTCATATTCTGTTTGTATGATACATTTCCTTGTTTGCAGGTCTGCTGTGTCTGCAGCATCTCTGTACATCTGTAAGGAGAAACCCTTGACCTCAACCCCTGCAGGGACCCTGGAAACCAGATTTCCTGTAGTCCACTGTGTGTGTGGTGGCAGGGGCACCACCTGACCTGTGTGATGCCATCTCTGTGGGATGAAGTCATCTTTCTGACAGCAGTCATTCATTCTTCCACTGGACGTTGGGTTCTGTTAACAGCACATGAGAACAGAGGTAAAGCAGCTGCCTGCCACCACACACTGTGTGTTCATCACCTGCTTTCCTTCTGTTCTCATGTGCTGTTAATCTCTTCTGAAACTCTGAAATGATCATGCAGGGGAAGATGAGCCACTTCAATACACTCAGCAAGAGTCTCTCAGAATGACACTTGACGCAGTGTTTGGATGTCCACGATTGTCTGATAGTGTGACAGCTGTGCTCTGTTTTCTTGTGATAAGATTGGTGAAAGTTCTCAGTTCAGTGACTGATGCCAATACTAATGTCTGGAGCAGAGCAGGCTTCCAGATCCATATTGTAGTGTTGACAAATGATGACATGAGGCAGACAACCTCGTTCTTGACTTTCACACAGTACTTTTACAATGGCTTTAGTAGTTTACTGCTTGAATCAGTATCTCTGTAGTATCTCTGTATTTGCGTAAAGTGTTTAGAATTACTGTATGTACTGAAACAGTATGTTAGTGAAATATAATTTGTTATGACACACAGCTACCAGTCAGTGCCCCCCTGCTTGGGATGCCCTGTTTCGAAAACTGTGAAGCAGACAAATTCACACAAACATATGATAGTGTGGCTTGTGTGAATTTGTTTATCGATATGACAATATTTCCTTCAAATTATAGAAACAAACTGCTTCTGGAGAAACATCTTTATAGTATTTAGACCTCTCACAGATATTAAGACTTCTCCTATGTGCTCTGGTCTGCCTTATGTTAAAAATATAGTGACAGTGTTTCCTGTTGCATGTACATAAACAACACGATTCGTTTGTTCTCATTTCCCCCCAGTGTGTTTGGACTTTGTGGTCTCTCCACACATGTCATTGTCTTGTCTTTCTCCGGTGGCCTCTCGTGGTCTTTGTGGAGGTCAGGAAACACATCCTCGTCATCTTTCATTCATCCTGCTTGTTTAGCTGTGGCTGGACTCAACAGAGAAACTTCATCACCTGATGTGTTTCCAAAACATGCTGCAAAGTGGCCACGGCTTGTAAGAACAAGAGATGAGGAGACTGACTCTTGTTCCTGTGAGTCTGGGGCTCGCCTTCAAATCACCCTTTCATTTGATTGAAAACAATGTGACCAAACACTAAAACACACAAACCCTTAAAAATGTTCTGTGTTTAACACTAACATAAAGGAATAATTCCCCTTAAAAATGAACCACGGGCTACAAAAAAGATTAAAAACTTTTTGAATTTGAATATTTGTGTGACTATTTGTTCAGATGTGTTGTTGAATCTTGCTTCCACTGGCTGAATCCTTGTTATCACACTATCTGATGAATATAAGTGATACTGGTAAATTCTGATCTTTCATTGGCCAGACAGGAAGTGAGCTCATAAAGGACAGGATGCGTGCCATTATTTATCTTAATGGGTTGGTTCCTGAACCAGACACTGTCTGTTTACTCAGTCTTATGTTGTCTGTTCTTTAAGGGTGAGACTTAAACGCAGAAGTGATTTGACATGATGATTTTACTGAACATGTGACTCGATGATGTTAAAAGTGTCAATTATGTCTTTTGTCCCACGGTTTTGTCCTGCAATATTAGCGAATATATATTTAGTTTTAGACACTCATTTGTCTCAGTTACTCATCTGTAAGAACTCTTTCCCATAATTATTTTTTGTTTTCTTGAGAAATCACCTTTCAATCTGTATTGATATTTTGTCCCCCACAAAAAACAATATGGTGGATTGATCCAGGGCAAGACAGTGAGCAACAGTAATGAACACATAAAAGGCATCAGTGTGCTGGACTGTGGAGTCAGAACTGACCCCCGCTCAGTTTAACAGCCGTCTCTGATCCTAACCAGCAAGCCACTGGGGTTATGTAAGGATGGAGCCAGAGTGAAGCAGGTCAGCCTGTACCACATGACCCACAGTCACATGACTCAGACTGTTCCATCTGTGAGGCCTATAGCTGAACTTCAGTATCACTTTAAGACTGTTACAACATTTTGATACAGCCTCCCACAAAATCCGAACTCCACAAAAATCTTTGCAGATTTTTGTGAAATATAAAATGTCTTTTATTCATTACGTTTGAAATATTCTTCAGCTCTTATTTATTAATAATTTAGTTCATTTCATGTGGCTCTGTCAGCTAACAGTACGAGTGTATTACTCTGAGCTTCATTTAACTCATTCTGTTGTACATAAAGCTTGTTGGTTCTGAGGGCAAAATGTTAAATGTTCTTTCTCTTTGTAAGTCACTTTAGATAAAAACATCTGCTAATTGAATAAATGTAAATGTTTAAATTCATTCTGCTTATATTTGTCTTACAATCAGGGTCATGTGTCTGCAGATCCTGTCTGCACTGGGTCATGCCTGAAGGGGTCAAGGGTCATGTCAAATAAAGATGAAGCGTATCGGCTGGTTTGGTCAGACACAGAATAAAGAAAATTCTGAAGGTTATGGACACTCAACAAAAGCTTGACAGGTTTGACAGGTGTTTTCATCCTGTTAGGGCTGACCTGGCATTGCACACCGGAAACATTTTGGCAGGGTGGAAAAAATGTGTCTGTCAACTAAATGAAATGACATCTTTATACAAGACTTTACTGTATTTAAAAAAGAACAAGTAATTGAAATGTCAGTTCAAATGAACATGATAACAGACCTCAATCATAAAAAAGTTTATCAAATGAAAAAGATTCTAATTACTTTAATAACTCCATGAGATGAAAAGTGTGAAGATGTTGTGACATCTTCTGGCAGCAGATGTGAGTGTCGTCAAGCTCTCTGACTGTGTACAGCAGAGCTGTGAGCTGTAACAGTGCAGTGTGAGTCTGGTCTGATGACACTGCGGCAGTCTCCGGCACACGTCAAAGATAGTCGCAGAATCTCTGAAGAAGTTATAGAATAACAATATAAATTTCAGTTTGTTTGTCTTACACAAAGCTACTGTCAGTCAGATGGACTACATATACGGTATTTTTATGGTTATATTTTTGTCCTTTTTGAAGCTGGTCACAGACAAATGAACAACATTCAGGTTTGGCACGAGACAAAGGTTAAAACACAGTAAATAGTGACAAAAATGTTTTTATTTTAAACTATAAAAGAATGTTGAAAGCCAGCTGTGAGTTTCCATGGTGCTAGCATGGAAATCTCCAGTAGCTTCATAAATACAAACTGCTTCACTGCCTCTCTCTCCCTCACATTCACAGCTGCATCACAACACAAATCATAAATAAGGAAGAATGAACGAGGGATGAGGGGCTGATAAGAAAAGAGGAAAGAGGAAATGCAGGAGCTTGTTTGTGTTGTGTTGGCCTGGCCCCCGGGTCTTTTCTCTCTGTGTGTGTGAAGCTCTCAGTTTTAGTCAGGTTCTCATGTAGCCCCAACAGATCCCATCAATCCAGAAAACTTGACATCCAATTTAATTTTAGAAAATTACACACATAATTATTCAAGGCAATAGAGATTTTAATGACACAGTCAGGTGTGAATATTTGTTGAACGGGTCGGCCTGCTGATAAATGGGGAGTTTTCAGCAGATCTGAGGTCTAGTGTTACTCTACATTAATCAGGGAGTGAGGTCCAGCTGTTCACAGTACTGTGCCATCGGTTTCACACACCCATGATTGGTCAGTTCTGCAGTGTTGCATTTGTACGTGATGTCAGAAGTTATAAAGGACTCTGGTTCTCCTGGTAAAGGAATTCTTGAATAAGTTATTTTGAGCTGTATTTTTATCCTGCAGTGACTCCCACTAACATGCCTGTGAGTCTCAGAACAGAATCTGCTGCCATTTGCATTTGCTTGCTGGCCATTCAAATCTCTTTCATTCCCCTTTCAGTGAAAAGAGAAATCTGTGTAACAGTCGTTTTGAGTCATTCATGTTGCAGGCAGACGAGCATCAGCTTCACTGTGTGACATCTTCATTTGTTATTCATCACTGGGGTGAAACTGCATTTGTGATTTATACAGTATCATCATCTAATGTGATGTCATTAATGTCATTGTGTTATTGTAAGTGATTGTTATTGTGAGTGATTGTTAGATGAGGTCTTGCCTTTGTGTTTCCTTTACAACTGAAATTCAAATTTCAGTTGTAGAAATTGCAGATTCCATTTTCAAATATTTTACAAGATAATGCAAAATAAAAAATAATGCATTTATTCAATACAATGGTAAAAATATACAAATAAAAGCTAATATGTTTAATTACAAAGCATCTACAATCATCTTAATTACAGCACATACCTCCTTTCTGTTATTTTTAAGTAGCTGGTCTAATGTATGTATGTGTCAGATGGATGTCTGTGGATGTTGCTTTGTGGTAAGTTATAAATAAAGACTCTTGCAGAGGTGAATGTGTGACTGATATGTGTGACTCCGTCTTTCAGCCGCAGCTAAAGCGTTTGTATTCCTGTGCGTGTCTTTCACACATGCAGCCGCAGCTGTAGCGCGCGTGGCTTCATCCTGCAGCTCTAGACAGAAAATAAAGTGTTTTATTGAGGTCTGCCTTTGATAACAGCGGTAAATAATAAATGATGTGAGGCACTGAGAGCTATAGAGACTTCACAGTACTGTAATCTAATGTACATCAGCAGCATCACATTTACATGTAAATAATCCTTCATTTACAGCGAATGAAAGAGCAGCTGTAACCTGCTGCTTCACAGAGCTTGTGTGCAGCTCTGACTGCAGCTGATACGTGACAAGACGTTTACATCATCATTTCAGATCGATTAAACCCCCCAAAAATGTGCTGATACTCATTTATCATGAATGTTGTGACTGTTGTGTGTGAAACATCATATATAAACATTGTCAAACTGTGACTGACCTTTTCTGCTAGCACACAAAAACACAGAAACTAACAGAATGACAGACGCTTCTGTGTTTCACTCTGTCTGCCCACTGACACCAACTCACAATTCATCCCATTTTTCCACTAAACAATACAGATCTGTTCACTCTTTCTCTCTGTGGTTGGTTTCAGAAGCACACAGAATTGTGTGTGTTTATCATTGCTGTTTATCTGACTACATCATGAAGAAATCACAGTTAGTTTTTCTCCTTTAATTTTACTTAAGATGAAGTACATCCCAAAAGAGATTCTTTCTCAGATTTGTCAGGCTTTGCTGATTTTGGTACAAATGTATCCGTATGGTTAAGTTAACCCACCACACACATACATGCACACTTGTTCTCCCTGCATGTCTGGGCCTGCAGCAGTGCACGCTGCAAAAAACATGCTGTTCGTAACAGCCCTAAATGAGTAAGTGATGTGTGTAGTTTTTTTGTCATATCCCAGTAAAACTCTATGAACATTAATACTGTAAAGTCATTCTAATTATAGTAAAATAAGACTTCAGCATGACCAGTAATACAGCATTAACATAAACAGTTGAGAGCAGAGAACACGTGTGTAAAGCAGAGAGCAGAGAACACGTGTGTAAAGCCCAGAGCAGAGAACGCGTGTGTAAAGCCCAGAGCAGAGAACGCGTGTGTAAAGCAGAGAGCAGAGAGCAGAGAACACGTGTGTAAAGCAGAGAGCAGAGAACACGTGTGTAAAGCAGAGAGCAGAGAGCAGAGAACACGTGTGTAAAGCAGAACGCGTGTGTAAAGCCCAGAGCAGAGAACGCGTGTGTAAAGCAGAGAGCAGAGAACACGTGTGTAAAGCAGAGAGCAGAGAGCAGAGAACACGTGTGTAAAGCAGAGAGCAGAGAACGCGTGTGTAAAGCCCAGAGCAGAGAACGCGTGTGTAAAGCAGAGAGCAGAGAACACGTGTGTAAAGCAGAGAGCAGAGAACACGTGTGTAAAGCAGAGAGCAGAGAACACGTGTGTAAAGCAGAGAACACGTGTGTAAAGCAGAGAGCAGAGAACACGTGTGTAAAGCCCAGAGCAGAGTTCACACTTTCCCTGTAGAACTACAGCACAGTTATGTTTGACACACTCCTGCTGCTCTGAATGACGGCTTACCTTACTTAATAATATATGGAGGAGTCAGTGTGAATTATATATGTGCTGTGACTCTGACCTCAGAACATTCTGGTACATCTGTTCATTTTCTACAGAACACACATGAGGAGTTTGTGACAGGAGGAGTTCAGGAAACACTCATGAAAGCAGTTTTTATATGTTTCCATCATATATGTGACATATTATGAGAAGATCTGTCTCTCCTAAATTTATCCTATATTTTATTTTAAATATTACGCTGCACATATAACGGGGAGATTAAAATGTATTCATATGTAATGCATAACAGATACCTGTCTATCTCTCACAGGAGCAGCTGCAGAATTTAACAGAAAGCAGAAATGAACAGGTGGACATCTAGTGGACATCTTAAAAACTGCAAATGACTATTTTTATTAATTTTAACTAAGCATGTTGTTAATAGTTATACAGTTATTTGGCATTAGCATACAGCTGATAGTTCTGAACAGATGATAAACACACATTATATTTCAATATTATTATTTTATTTTCTTTGCTTGACAACTTTAAACATTCCACAGACAGACTAATCAACTGTATTATACAGCAGCAGAAATGTTTAATCTAATTGTATCAGTAAATAATATCATTTATGACTTTCATTTTATGGAACCGTGTGTTAGTGATTTTTGGGGGAATAATTGCTTTATTATCTTAATCCAGAGTTTTTATATGACACTGAAGATTTTAAACAGTGAAGTGACAACATAGTGAAACATAGTGAAAACATAAAGAGAGTTAGATGTGTTCAGTTTCTGTCTGTAATATCAGGCTATGATCACTTTATTTAATTCTGTTCATTGATTCTGGGCCGTAGCATAAGACAGACTCTGTATTTGTCTATGTAATAATAAAGTTTTAAAAATGAACCAGGCATTCATTTAAATCTCGGGCCAAGCTCACCACACCAGCTTGTGTCCATTTATTTTCTTGTGTTTGATGCAGTTTAGAGAAACTATTATAGTCCATAAAAAACAGCCACATCAGAAAAACATACAATTGCAGGATGAAGGGGAAAGCTCTTTGTGTTGAAGTCCAGGTTCAGGGTAAATTTAATGTTGCCTGCCAACATCAAACTGAGGAACATTTGAAGCAACATTAAACTTTGAGATCCACATCAAATATTTCAGATGATATGAAATGATAAAGATCTTTGTCCTGCTGAGGTCACTGATGATGCTTACAGCTATATGAAACTTTCACCTTCAGGGACCACATGTGAAAAATCACAAACATTCTTATTAAGATGTTTATGAAGAGATCTCAACAGTGTGATCTGATCTGACAGGACAGAGTCTGCAGGCTAAAGTCATTCATTTCTCTATGAACATTTCTCATCAAATTCTTCTCTCAAAACCAAACAATCTGAGTTCTGCTGTCATGGCCACAGGTGTATAAAATGAAGCACTAGGCATGCAGACTGCTTCTACAAACATTTGTGAAAGAATGGGCCGCTCTCAGGAGCTCAGTGAATTCCAG
>JAZGTI010018950.1:0-11355 GCA_036877585.1 Botia kubotai | reverse complement strand
ATAGGCAGCAGTTAGCTAGGACTGTTGACATAGTTGAATATTAAGTATTATTAAACCTATTTGTGCTGATATTATTGGTTATATAAAATTATTTAGTGAAATAAAACTAAAAAATAAAAATAAAACATTTTCTAAAGAAAATGCATCGTTTTAATTGGCTTTTTATTGATGTTAATATAGTATAAAAACCGAAAACTGTCTTGCTTGTTTTTCCAACTAGGTTTTCACCAGGTATTTTACGTCAAACATTTCAAATCTACTTGGCAACAAATGTTTAAATATAGCTTGTTTTTTATCGCCCAGCGTTAGCGGCAAAGTCCCCTTAGAAAGTAGTCCGGCAATGACCCTTTAACAGATAAACAATAATTCAGGTTGAGTTAAAAACAGTTTACTCATTAAATCACTGGGCCGGGTTAGATGATTCAGATCCATAATTCAGCGTGGGAGGAGAATGTTGAAGTTTAACATTGAGCTCCTCTTGCAGAAGAAAGGTGAGATTCCTCAGTCGCAGGGGCACACCGAGAGTTTACAAGACAAATGAGCAGCCAGGGAGTGAAAAATGCAAAGCAGATGTTTTTTAGCCATTTTTTTAATGGCAGTGAAACATTACTGATGCCATTACTGAGCTCTTTTATGGCTTCTTTTAATCCTTCCACACGCCTGAGGTAAAGAACCCCTTGTGGTGCAAAGCAGCCTCTTTGCTTTAGAGCAACAATTTGAAGCCATTTCCAATTCATTTCCTAATCTGCCACGAGGCTTTGCTGGGCTTCCTTTGCAATTATTTCCTTTTTAAAAAGCAAAAAGACAGTAAAGTGGAACTTCTTTCAGGTAAATTTATTGTCATCTTTCTGATGTGTGGTTCTCACCGCCTGTGCTGACGCAAATATGGCCCTCGCGCACTCATTTCCCTTTTTTATTTACCAAATTATAAACACAGATGCTGAGGCTCCTCAGCAGAGCCGAGCGAGCAGCAGGAACTTTTCTCCGCACTAGTGATGTACCATCCATCTTTTAGCCGTTTGAGGCCAATTCCATTGAAGGGTCAGTGAATCAGAGTAAGCATACAGAACACTCGCACCACTTGAGTCAGTGGCGAATCTGTCCAGAAACAATCGTAATATCTCAAAGGAAAAGAGAGGAAGAATGAAATGGAAAAATGGCGCCTCTTATTACTGTTAATTGTTGATTGTAAAATACCTGACCAGGTGGTTCCAGGGGCAACAGAAGTGCATGATGGGTAGCCAGCGGTGAGTTGTATCTGCTGCCTGCATTAGGCGCATCACACTGTGTTAAGCTCACAGGAGCGCTTCCAGGGGTCCGGGCTGAGGCTGAAAATGGGAGGGAGATGAACTCCATCCCTGCGTCCAGCGTGTAGTATATCACACTGATGGCAGTCGCATGGGCGTGTGTGCAAATGCGCCGCTCATAAATATCTCCATCCCCACCCCCCCATAGGGGCCACCGTGATGGTAAAGGCGAAAGGATGTCGCTGTCGGAGTGATTGAAGGCTCCTCACCCCAGCTTTCGGCACAGCCCCACACTCACTGGCTGGCGCGAGAGGCCCCAAGAGCTGGCCTGGGGGGTCTGATAATAGCTCAACCAACGAACAATAATGCACAAACACACATGTGCTGGTAGTTTGCTCAAAACGTCTTAACTACGCTTCCTTTGTAGTTGTAGTTTAGTGGCCTGCTGTTATAACATACAGTGGTTCTCAAGTAGTTATGCTTCAGTACCTAAACATTGCATTAATGTGCTATAAGTGGCAGCCCATCACGATACCCAATTTGTTTGTTTGTTAACTAATTATTAATTATTAATATAAAATGCAAAGTGATTAACATAACATGGGCAAAATAGTAAAATGTGGCTGTTTATTGTTTTTTTTTAAATTTGATGATTTCTTATTCCTGCCAGCCCGCCAGTACTTCACAAAATGTGGTTGTTTTTAGTTCTTGTCACAAATCACCCTTTTTTCTTTGTGTTCCTGATTTTTTTGAATAAGCCGATGTCACACAACCTGTCCAAGTTGCCATCTGTCTAAATTGGCTCGCTTCTGCCAAGTGACAGATGAATTTACACCGAGACACTGTAGTTTGATTGGATGTACATCGGCAACAAAAGATAACAATAAAAGATTTTTTCTCTTTTAAGTTACTAAATCTGTTTATTTTGTGATCCTATTAGGGCAGGATTATATAGTTAGCTTCATTGTTCTTCCCTGCTGTACGTAACTCATTACAGTATAGGCTGCTTGATGCGTTGCAGAACAAACAAGATAGATAAAGTGTATTTATAGAATTGGAGCACAAGATCAGGTGATGTCATCGTGTCTTTGACGTGACAATTCCATTCTATTTTTCCTCATTTTCTCCCGCTCTCTCTTTCTCCAGCATACACACTGTGTCTATCCTTTCTAATACACAGACTTTGTAGATAATAACACCAGTAATTAGCCCCAGTTGCTTTGTTATAATTGGGGGCAAGGGGGGTTATTCATTCATAGAGATTTCCCCCCTTTAATTGCGTACTTACACATCACTCACGCTCCGATATGTGATGTCCTCTTTTTATCGTACCCTACCACTCGCGTGTTGGCTTTTTCTTCACCAGAGTCCCTCAAAGGTCCAACATCTGCTTGCAGGTCGACGTTGCTCTCGAAAACTGCTGTCTTTTTCCTTTTTGGGTCCAGTGCTGTCTCTTCCTTTCTGTGACCGAGCCTTGACACTGTCCAGGTCCGCCCTAGTTGGCAAAGAAACGAGCGATAGAGAGGGAGAGTTTATTTCCTGTTCTTGTGAATCATATATCAGTACAATTCCCCTCTGTGCTGTTTGGCAACGGCGGAATGACGGGTGTCATTTATCATACAGACTGAAAGAGGCTGTGGGAAAAGGGATTTGAATTCTTTCGGAGGTGTGTAGATTCTCCTTAGTGTAGGATCATTAAATGGAGGTTTTTTTCCGGGGGGGGGGGGATGTGGGGGTTGGTGTGTGGGGGGGTTTGAGTGACTCCTGGAGCTTTTTCCCGTGTGCTTAAGAACTGGCTGCGTCAATCCCTCACTGTCTTAAATCGAGGATTTAAAGCACTCCGGTGGTTCTGTGAGGTGCCGAAATTTCGGTTGTGATGGGGAGAAATGCTTTTCATGTGATTAGTATCTCTGAGCCGTGTGCAAGTTTAAAAACAAGTCTGCAGGAACCTTTAATCTGTCTGTCACGAATGCAAACTCGTGCTATTTAATTTGTTTGTTACCTTTATTGGTTGTGTTTACTAAGGTAAACACTGATGCTGTTATTGCTCACACTTATGGTTTAGAGTTTATTTGAAAAGTATTGCATGCAGCTCCTCTGACTAACGTAACCGCCCACAACACCCTAGCAACTCCCTAGCAACCACCCAGAGCGCCACAGCAACCATGGGAAAGAATATAATAACAAATAGCACAGTATGTTATTTGTTTAAATGCAATCAGTTATACAAATACAGTCACGTGGATACTGTAAGATTGTTATTTTTCACACACAAATTTTCACCGTCTTTACATCAGTTGAACAACAGCACGCTGTCTTAATGAGACGCATCATTGCATATCAAACAAACTGTCATAAACACTCACGATTTTGACAGTTCCTTCACACTGATCGTACCAAACGATCTTCAAAGACACGTTTGCGAATGCACACGGCGTTGTGCTTTTTTTTTGTACCCATGAGACTCGACACCACCTCCATCTCCCATTGTGGTGTACAAGTGTAAACCCAAGTGTCCCGTGATCACACAAACAAAAAACACCCAGCGGGGGTCTGGGTACCCTCGCCGGGCTTCCTTTCTCACCCTCTCATTCGTGTCGTGTGATTGGAGGAGAGCAGCTAGTGAGAGTTTTCGCTGAAAATATCAGGATTCCGTATACAAATTCAAAAAGTGGCAGCCCATCGTGGTACCACATGTGTTTGTTTGTTTGTTAATTAATTATTAATTATTATTAACATAACATGGGCAAAATAGTAAAATGTGGCGTTTTATTGATTTTTAAAATTTGATGATTTTTTTTATTCGTGCCAGCCAGCCAGTACTTCACAAAATGTGGTTGTGTTTAGTTCTTGTCACAAGTCGCCCTTTTTTCTTTGTGTTCCAAATTCAAATGTTCACTGCATGCGGTTCCTGATTGTAGGTCTTATGTTCTCCGAATCAGGGCTGCCTGTTCACAATCAGATGCTTCTTATGGACACGTGAGATTGTTGCCAGATTTCTGCACATCTTGTGTGTTCGCAGCTGGGTGTGACAGAATAAGGGAGACGTTAAAAGGGAATCGAGGGCTGGCAGGTGAGGCTTGTTCGCAAAGAAGGCTCGGAGATTGTCGTCCTGCTCAAAATGAATCTGTATAATTACTCTGCGGTGAGGTGAGAGCTTATTAGACATTTCCGATTCGGAACAGATTCAGTGTAGATAAATCCCATTCATTTGAAATATGTGCATCTTCAAAGACGTTTTATCTTCGCACTTCCTAAATAAAACCATAACTCAGTAATCAAACATCGAAGCAGCTCATTAGATCCGAGCTGTGAATCCTATTGTTTACAGATGTACTGTAACGTCTCCCCATCAGAAAACGATGTCATAAAGCGCCATTAACCCCTTTTAAAATTCTCCCTCTGTTCCTCTTCAGATTTGGTGTGTGTACGTTAACATTGTTTTACCAACTCATCCAAATGTGTAATTGCAATTATAGTCCCCTGATGACTCCCCAAGGGGCGCGTGATTGCAATTAGAAAGAGAAAATGTTAATTAATTAAGCTACTCAAAGAGAAGTGCGAGATTTGTTTAACTCTGGACGTTTGACCGAAGGACACCTTGGAGAATTAGCGCGGCTGTTTAGATGTAGAGATCTGCTGCGTCCTCAGAATGATTTAAGCGGGGATTGTATATGCCGTCACAATTGGATGCTAATAAAAATCATATTTTATATATTTTGATTAAGTGTGTCAATAGAAAAAAACATTCATGGCATTACATTATAAAAGTGAGACAGCCTACATCCGTACGAACTATGGCAACAACTCTGTGGAAACTCTCTCAGGGAACAACCTACCTGCGAAGATGCCTTTAAAACTGTGCGGGTGTATCAAAGACAAAAGCTGTTTTAAAGTTAAAGGGTGGTCACAATAAATATTGACTTAGTTAATATTGAGTTAATATAAATTAAGTGATAAAATCTGTCCACGGCATTACGAAACTGTAGTTACGTGTAGTTACATTACGTGTACTGTAGTTTCCAGGTAGATCTTGGAGATGTTGCCACAGTTCTCGTGGATTTATGGTCTTTGCATTTTTCCATCTTTTCTTTTAATCCCAGAGTTGATGATCGTGTGTATATGCTGTGCTGTTGCTGGGCAAAACAAACCATTTAATGAGTTTTAATTTGAATACAATGACAAAACGCAGAAGGCGACAATTTCATTGTTATGTGCTTTTAGCATACCGAGGCGCTAAGGGCCCAGAGCGTATTTCCTCTGGACACAGCAGTTCATTGGGTTATTAGGCTGGGTCTCAGCAAAAAAACTGTCATCTAGATTGTGACCAATGTTTGTGATTGATGACCCAACCTTTAGTTGCTGAGCTGGTATGTTTGTTCCTGTGTAATTGTCTTCCAGATGGCTAGGCTAAGTGTTCGTTAACACGTTTATGGTGGCGTTGTTAAAATTGATGGCTTGGATGCTCGCTTTTCAAAAGATGTAGTACACCAGACTGTCATCCAAACAGTTACAGATGCTAACAAAACCACAGAGCGCCGTCTTTTGTCTTGTCGCAGTGTTATTTTTCTTTCTTGATTGTCTCGCAGGAATCCATGTTTGCCGCCTTTGTTTTAAATACCACGGTGTGTTGTGATTCCACCGGTCATTTGTATTTTACTTCAACACCTTCGAAAGCAACCAGGCCAGACTGGAAGACCAGCAAAGCAGCTTAATCTGGTTTAAACTTTTTTTTTTTTGTTTAATCTAAGAATGACTGGTTGGCAAAGGTGGTATCATAACACGCTAATCTTTTCTCGAAAGTCATATATTCATAAACTAACTTTGCTCACATGAAAAGCCTTTAAAGGTGGTTTGACAAATGTTGAGAAATGTGTTTTGTGGGCAGCTTCTCTCGGCCTAAGAGAATCTGAGCGATCGGAGGGGAAAATGGATATAGGTGGCGGTACTAGTCATCAATCATGTTCCCCCAAGAGGAGGTGCAGCTAAAACTGGACTGAAGTGCTATCTGTCAGCTGCTGGGATGCAGGCGGGCCCATATCGCCCCACCATCAGCGCACGGTAGCACAAACTGCCATGTAAACACAAGCAGGTGCTAGCCCTGCGCGTAGCCCACGTACCTTTACAGAAGGTCATAATTGTAGCACCGCGTTTTTAGCTTGGATGATGTAGCATCAGGTACAAGCTGCGATACGCTAAACGTGTCGCACAGGTTTATCAGAGGCTGATAAACGGCTACAGGGAGATGCTGAATTCAATCCTGGGGCTTGATGTGTATTTGTGAGAATAAATCCATCCAAACTAACAAATACGACAAAGAAGCACATCCCCATTACATGCCAAGACATTGCGATGTGAGTGGTATGTTTTAAAAACATTACATAATTTATCAATTTGAATAATTTTCTTAAAACCAGGCAAATAATGTTCATCTAAAAAACGGGCGTTTCGAGTGTTCCTACATCTTTCATCATAACATTTTTATTGATTTTGTTACTTAATGGTAACGTTACGGAAAAGTCTAAAATTGTTAGCTGGGTCACAATTATAGCTGAAACACCAAAAGGCGTGTACTGCGCTATGACTTAGCACTAGTATACGATAAAAACAAGGCTAGATAAGGAATTAAAAGCTATAAAATCAGAGCGCGCAGGCCAAGACAGTCAGTTTACAAACTTCAGGGAAAATATATGCTGCCATTAGCTTTGTCTCAGTGTTGAATAAAGCCACCAGGCGCTTCTTCCCCTGATGTCAGGCAGCAGCTGTCGATAGCTCTTAAGATGGATAGCCATTCTGCATGCCTATTGATTCGGCACAGGCCACAGATATAAGTATCATTTGTCATTTCTGGAATGATATGGAGTCCTAGTTAAAACCCAGAGAGGGGATATGGTCGTGCCTGGCGGGGGGAGGCAGAGGAGCAGGTTGTCGGACTGTTTTGATGAATGGCTCTACAGCCTTTTGGTTTTGTCTGGGAACGAAGGGGGCCATTTAAGCAGCTATTTGCTTTCACTGCATTCCAAGAACAACAAGACGGCAAGTCCCGGGGCCCAAGTCGCTAGCCCCCCCCCACGCCACCGCAACGAACAGGGTGGTCTGACCCAACGTGCAGGGAAGAGGGTGGGATCCTCTCTGTAAGCGAGCGCGTGGGTAGCCACTGACCGAAAGCAACTTCCTCAGACGTCTTAGATCGGTTCTGATCCAAAGTTGATAAAGCTTGGGGTTATATTCAGGTTGAGTCTGCCTCTAGCCGACACGCACATCACTGGTAGAGTGTTTGTCGGTTTCTACACTTTTACCTTCTAGAATCGTATTTACATTCTATTTACTTCAATTAATATTCCGCTGTCGTTAGGGGACTCAGTTGCCGAGAGGTCTATGACAAACAAATAAAAGTAATGTTTGCTAGTCAAACACAGAGCAGCTCTACAGAATCCCCAGCGAGTTGACTTTGATTATGTTGTGCGTTTGGGAGGCCGGCCAACAGGCGAGCGGACTTCATTACTGTATGGATCATCTTTTAAGACCGTTTAAGATCACAGGGTCCAGATTGGAGTAAATACTCCATGACAAAGAGACTCGCTGAAGTTTATTGAGCTGCTCGGTTCATCTGGATCAAAGCGTGTGTAATTCCTCTCGTTCTTTTCTAGGACTTTATTTTTGTTGTCACTTTTATAAAAATATACTTTCACATTTTTGAAGCCACCATGACAAATAACGTTTATTTAAAATTGTTCCGAAAGTCAAAGACGGATTTTCAGACGGGCGATTTTTCAGGCACACTCACTGAATTTAACTTTGGACCCTAGTCAAGCATTCCAGCACATTCTTCAGATGAACGGTTTTATTTGTTAAACTAGTAAAAAAAAACAATTACAGTTTTAACTTTGTTCATTAAATGTAGTGTTTTTGCTGTCCCACTGTGTGTCCCACTGTTTTTACATTTGGTTAATTCCAACAATTGTTTCCATTAGTTTTGAATTTATGTAGATAATAAATAATAATCAAGGGACTAATTGTTAGCTTTGAAACTATAAAAATGGTCCTGCTGTGTGACATGTCAAACTCCACTTAAAACTACATTAAACAGCCTTTGTCAGATTGTATTATAATTACTGTACATGTAGTTATCATGTATTCATATTGATTGAGATTTCTAAATAGATTTTTAAATAGACATTTGTACTTTTATAAATTTATTTGTCACACCATGGGACCATTTTAAATGAAGTAGTGAAATTAAAAATGTTAATGTAAGTGGTGAAAAATTTCTTAAGTGTACACAGTTATGCACACGTCTATGTGCACAAATACAAACCTTAAACCAGAAATCTTTGTTGAAAAAGCTAATGTCCGTGTTCTTTTGTCAACTTCTCATATATTTTTGATGGAATCAGATGTCACTGAGGGGTGCAGACAGCAGGCGGATATAAAAGATGTGCCACTAAAACCTGGAAACCCTCAAACAGAGGAGTGACATGTAATTACTTCAGTTGTCCATCAAACTGTGTTTGAAAATGTCAGCATGAGATCCGACATGATAGATTTACAACTTCAAAATTCCGGAGGAAAATAATTACCAGATTGAATGCCGATGCGTTTCCGGATGAGAGAGTGAAGAAGTGACTGTGTGTTTGGTGTACGTATTCCTCAGTTTCTTCAGCAGTGTGTGTGCCACAGTAACGCTCCACAGGAAAAATATTGTCGCTTAAGTTTCTTTATGAACCGCCAAAATGTCATTGTCCAGCTGGAGGGAGATTTTGTTTTTCTGTGTTCGGACACACACACACTTGGACAAACTCCCACAGAGTCGTGGTTTAAGGTTACAGTCTGAGGCACAACTTGCACTAAGTGGCCAGATCAGGAGGAGGTCTGGCCTCTGACGCAGGGCCCACGTCTGTGTCTTTTGAGGCGCTGACAGCTGAGGACAGTGACATAAGAAACAGGGTGGCCGTTGTAAACGAAGCATCTGAGATATCAAAGCGTCTTTGTATCGCTGATTGTCGCGGCCTGGCGGCCTGGCGCAGCCGTAGCAGAACAGCTAGGAATCCTCCACATTGAAATCCATAACCAAACTTTCCACTAGCGGAGTCGTTTAGCAGATATTTTGCAGCGAGCATTAATGCTTTTGTAAATTGAATTAGCTGTGCTCTTACTTCATTTTCCAACTGACCCTGATCAATCTGTACCCTCAAAATATATCTTACACAGCTCAGCATCTGTGATGTCATCATTTTCTCTAGTGTTTAAGTTGTTAACTTGTTACCGTTTCAACCGCCTAGCTTAGGAAGCTTTGCTAATTGGAACAATAGCCTTCTGCTTCGGCCCTCAGCTTTAGCCACAGTGCCCACCCGGAGGTGATGAAAAGACTAAAAAGCGTTTATCACTCCGAGGTCACCAGGGTCACACATATTCCACATTGTCTTGGCTTTGTCTCCCGGTTTGTCCCGGCTGTGTATAACAGCGTCGTTCTCGCTCGGATCGCCTTGGAGAAGTAGTGCATGAATTGATCTCATCCTCCCTCTTTCCTCGAACGGAACAAACAGGCGGCGCGTGCGTGCCGCCCAGGACAGATGTTCAGGATTACTAACACCTCGCTGCTTCATTGTAGGCACTTTGGAGGATCCCAGCTGATGTGGAATGCTGCTCATTCTTTATCTTTCTTTCCCCTCTCACCTATCTCAATGTCTCTCACATTTTCTTGCTGGCCTTGACGTCCATCACTTCATAGCAGGAAAGAGTCGCTTTGGAAATAACATAATAGTCCGTCCAACCCTTCCTTGCGGTAGTCGTGTGCCAAGCTTGAAAACTGTTTGTATTTAAGTGGACGATTTAAGATAATAAATAGTGTTTTTACTGGTTTTACAAAGGCGCCGACACATGCTGTGCCGGGATATTTGAATTTAAAGACACATTTTCAGCCAGACACCTGTACGGTCTCACGGATGCAGAAAACCCGTGCTGGCTAGCGCACGGCGCAGTGGGGGGAGAGCAGGTGTGTATTTGTGTGTGTTTCGTGAAGTGGAAAGCCATTGAGCAATGAGGCCCCTCGCTGAGAGGAGAGGGGGGAGTGACGTTATCTTCTCGCCGAACGCCTATCTAATCTGGCCACAGAGAACCACGGGCGGAAGTGAGAGCAGGACCGAGGACAGAGCCTTGCTGCATCTTTAATTACCGCTGATATCAGTGCGGAGAAGAGGGGGGCGAGCGAGCGAGAGAGAGAGACACATAGAGAGCAGAGTCCGTGTTCACTTTTTAATTAAGGCTCGGTAGTGTAACTCGTCAATGTACATTATTGGAAGAATGAACGTCAATGCCGTTGCGTTTTCGGCCCCTCTTTTATCTCTGTCAATGATTCAAAGACATGATTTATGGTCGCTCGCCGTCTTTCAGGATCATCCATCAAAGCGCCGGGCTCTGCCGCCGCCCGCCCGTTGTAAATCATTCTGAAAGCCTGTCACTCATTTCCATTAACCGTTCTTCTGTCGCTTTGGTCCCCGCCTCCCTCACCTCTCTCTCTCTCTCTCTTGTTCACTTTCTCCTCATCTTCCTCCCCCTGCTGGTGCACAACCTTCAGTCACGCGGGGGTACGTGTTCCGTCTCACCGCGTTCCTTTTCCTTTCTTTTCCATAAATTAACCACTTTCAGACGTGCTGTGGAGAAAGGGGCCATTCCATTCCAATCTAGTGAGCAGAGCCCCCACCCACTTCATTACTGGTTAGGACCCCTCAGTGGCCCGGAATCTCTAAAGGGCCGAAGGGTGGATGTGATCATTATGTAGACAGATAAGTAATTTACTTTGAAACTTAACACCGATAGCGTTGAGAGCAGGTCGGTCTGAATTGTGTGTGAAAGAAGTGGAACTTCAGGAATAAGGATAATTCTCGGAAAAACAGGATATCAGTATATGTGTTTGTCAGTAACTAGTCAGTTGACATAACGTGATACTGTAGTGTGATATGCTGTATGCCACGTAAAACTATTTTAACTTGCATTTTTTAATTATGTCATTTTTGCTTAGCATGTTTTATTTATAACATCATAGTAATTTGATGACCTCATTATTACTTTTGATATAATTATATATATATATATATATATATATATA
>JAZGTI010018949.1:0-11355 GCA_036877585.1 Botia kubotai | reverse complement strand
CATCACTAATGAATCGCTTTCGGAAGGGCTCGTTGGACTTTGGCATCATTTTTTAAAATAAATATCTCTATTGACACCTTTCATGCTTGGCTGACATAACAAATATTAACTGCTGCTTAGACCATTAAGCTATGGATCAAACATTCAGTCTTAGAAGGTGATTACTGTGGCAGATTCAACAAGCAAAACGTTTGTGTTTTGCATAACCCCTTAAAAACCACAGTTTATATGGTTTGATTTTTAAATTATTATGATTTAAGTAGGTTTTTAAGGGCTCACCTGCTTGTTTATTCTATTGAGAGCTGCCATGGGTTACATACAGGACTAAATATTGAGCCATAGCAACAGTGTAAATATGTTGGCTGATAGTATTGTAAGAGAACTGCCACTGTCATTGTAAGACAACCACTGTCTTTTGTCCCCATAGTTCATAAGGTACTGTTTGCATCAGAAGGTTGAGTATGGTGCATTTTCACATTTAGTCTTCAAAAACTGAATATATTAACACACAAGTACTCGTATGACTATAATGTTCTAAGTTTAATACAAGGTACTTTATTAGAACCCAGAAAGGTAGAAAAAGTGGAGTACAATGCCTGTAAAACATCTGTTTTATGCCACAAATACAGATGTCCACCTGTATGTGCCGCGTGTGTGTGTGTGCCGTGTGTGTGTGTGTGCCGTGTGTGTGTGTGTGCCTATAGGAGTGAGCTTTAAAACCTTCCTCTCGTACAGCCAGAGAGGAACATCTCAAGCAGTGATTCATCCTTTCTGAACAGAGACCAATTGTTGACGTCAAGATGCAACACCAAAATAGATTTGGAAGAAATTGTTAGAGATCTTCACCCACGAGTAATGCGCTCATCAAGCCCTGCCCAGCCATCACCGATGAGATAACACCTTCCTTCACCTGCTTTGACCCCATACGCGGCATTATTTTCTTTACAATTGGGATATAAATGGGTACCGTGACGGTTCTCTGCCTCACCTCGTAGTGTGTAACACAACTTTACGATGCGTGATGTTGTCTTTTTTAGCTGGACAAGAATAATTTATTGAAGGTTACAGATCTGTCTTATGCTATAACGACTTAGCCCCCCCCAAATCCCCGTAGCCAAAGGCGATAGCTGAAAGTCCCAGTGGACTGGGTGGTTCCACTTGATGGACTCAGACTGGCTCTGTCAGCTGATTTTAATGGAGGTAATAGCTGTTTGTCATCCAGCAGCCGTAGCTGCTCTTCCTGCTGTGCACCACTGCTAGGAAGACGACTATGAGAGAAGGGCTGATGAGAGAGAGCGAGAGTGTGTGAGAGAGAGAGAGAGAGAGAGAGGGAGGATTCGGAGAGAAAGAGTGAGAAAGGAAACTGAGGACCATCTCATTGTTTTTTACCCTTCCAGTCATGAATCATCCCTGTAAGTGCTGGTGTAACTCTGATGCTGTGCGTCTGTGTGGCTGCTTGTATACCTGCTTAAGTGAGTTAAGAAAGTTTTGAATGCTGTATTTTAGCATTTCTATTACTCACAATGCTTTTGTTTAGTCTTAGGGGGAGTATTGATTTGTCCTCGTTTACTGTGAAGTCTCGTGTGATATTGACGATCTGTTGACATGTCGTTTTGTGACTTGTATGTCCCCTGGATTCTATTGATGTTTTCATTATCGGCTTACATTCTGGAAATCCAGCTAGCGTGATTTTTAATCATTGAATAAACAGACAGAGGCTTAGCACTGGTGCTGTGTTACAGTCAGGCTATATTTGGTCGATGTCATATGATGTGTTTGATTGAATTTGTAATGCTTTATGTTTGTCATAACATGACAGTGAAGCGATTAGATTTTGTCCTTTATTTAGGTTTGATTACTGTGTTTTTGACTTGCAGAGGAAACGAATTCAAATAAATGAATGAATTTGAATGAGAAATAAATAATTGCTGGTTGGTCTGTTTGTGACTCTTGCTTGTAAAGTGAAAATCAGGCTGGAACTAAATTATGACTGTGAGTCACTCTGGTTGTTACTCATATACGCTGGTAATATTCCATGTGTTATGTATATGATTAGCAAAAAATCCTTGGCTAATTTGGTGATGTTGTCACATTGATATTGTGTTTTCCTTTACAGAATGCATTTAAACTCCTGTTGGTGTCTGATATCTCTCCGTGCTAACACCTTTAACACAAACTAAACTAGAGAAACTCCTTTTGGATGTTTTGCAAAGCAAATTCTTATTTGTTTGGGAGTGGTTTGCAAACTCCTTTAGGTTTCATGTTTTTACATAGCCATTTACATACAAGCTTGGTCAATCTTTCATGACACGAATGCTGATATTGATTATTCATACAGACAAAGTTGGTGATGGGGTGGCTGAACTGCTTTATCAGTAGATATTTACTGCAAATGTGGTGTAACCTGTTGCTAAGGGGATCTGTTTAGAAGGATGTTAAAATAAATGACCAACCTAGCCAAAATGCTGTGAATAATCATTTAGAGGACTGTTAACACTTCTGTCTACCTAGTGATGCAGGTAGTAGCTTTGAAGATAAATTAGCTGAATGCACAACGTTTGTTATGCACTTACGTTAACAGTATGCACCACAAGTACTTATTAATTCCACAATTCCATTAATTCCAATTCAATATATCCACTTTAAAGATATTATGCAAAAAGGATATACTGTAAATGCTGTTCATGTTACAAATTACAATAATACATGTTATAGGACAGCTCCTTTTAACATGTGTTATTTTAATCCTACAGTATGTTTTAAACTTTATGGTGGTAGACACACCGAGCATTCACTAAACCAGAGGGGTGTGTCCTGGCAGTACTCACATCAATGTGCTGTCAGCTCCATCCAGAGAATGTTACTGGTTCTCCCAATGTTGAATCAAGTCCATGTATGACCAACAAGCATCATTTGCATCTGTTTCTCTGCTTAGTGAAACGTAATGCTCTCTACTCACCTTGTAATGTACTATTATTAAATGTCCCAGATTTCCAAATAACAGCCATTCTTGCTGTGGAAAAACACTTACAGGCAGGATGTCAAATATTGATTGACATGGTTTGCCATACCTTCCTGCGCTCCATTATTAGGTAAAGGGTCCAAAAGGAGCCAAAGCCCTGTCAAAACAGAGAACGTGTCTAGCACTACATCATGGTCTTGTTACACAGGTTGGTCTGTGCATGTCATAACTTAAGTATCGTTATGTACAGTTGATGCTGAAACCTGCTTGTGGCCCATGTTCACATGAACATGCACAACTTAATTATCTCCGGATCTCAGGAAATTTATGCAAGAAAATACGTAAAATTTACGTGCATCCAATGTACGTATATGCCATATATGAAACATACAAATTACACACACAGACGTTGCATTACATTATTTACATATGTGACATATATAACTAATACATCACTAATAACTTATATATGGATACATGTAGCGTGTGTGTGTATGTGAGAAATCCTGTTCTTAACCACAGAACTTTATCAAAGTTACAGTTAATAAATAAATTATTCGAGCAAAGGAAAGAACTCGGTTGCATCACTTAAACAATAATTAGCTGCTATTTTGTGCTGAGAAGGCAGTTAATAATTGATGAGCTTTTCCTGTGTCGTTTCCAGTGACGTTGCGTTTACATTTAGCAGAAACCTTTAGTCACTGCACCTATTTAGTGAGTCATGCACTTCAAAGACATTTGTAATGGTCATTGTGACTGGCCTTGTCCCAAATTTCTGCTCTGTGCATGGATGGCATACTAATACAGAGTGCTAATCTTAATGTCCAGCAAACAGTGTGGAGGTGGAGGTATTTGGACACCGCACATCCTCTGATAAACAGTGTTTTAAAGACTAATACATAGGCGTTGTATAAGCATATGAGGGTTGTGTTTGTTTTGATGGGTTGCAAATAGATCCATTTTGCGCTTCGCCGTCTGCCATTACATTACCATTCTCCCATATGCATTAAGACTGCACTCTAAAGCAAATGGATAGATTTTTTTCTCTGTACAGAAAGTCCAGCCGTGTGTCTCCTGGGATGCCTGACTACATTGAAATTCAGATTGTGGTTCTCAAAAGAGTCTAGAAGCATCTGCATGGCATGTGGACCAACAATCATGCCAACGAGTGAATTGATGTGATTGGACAGATTTATATATTTGGGGCGATGATGAAAGTCCCTATGATTCTGGTTTTTACGCCACAAATTCAAACATGATCCAATGTGAGTGCAGAAACATTTACATAAAGTTAACCAAAATTTAACTAAGGTGAATATTTGCATTCTTAGTGTCTGCATTTGGTCAATAGATGGCAGCATTCCCCAGAATACTGTCAGCGGAGCTGTACTGTGAGGAGGCGTATTGCTTTGGTGACTCACCATACATGCCCGTTCTGTTTTTAAACCTGGACCAGGGCCATAATCAATGCATGTCAGGAACCCATTACAGAATGCCATGGCTCACATATATTGTATGACTAGAAATGTAGATCTTAAATAGCTTTCCGAAGATGATAGACAATCCACACTATTCATTTTTCTGAAGTTTTTATGCTTAAAATCAATTGCTAAAGTGTATCAATATTGTTGTATGTGTCAATAATGTCATGTTGTAATTTGTTGTAAGTTGAGTGGCTGTAGTTTGCATTTCATAGATTGTTTGGCGTGTGTGTGTGTGTCTTTGTGTTAACTTGCATATGAGAGTGGTTTATCAGAGTACACATGGTTCCCTGTCAGAGTGTTAACTGAACTGGAACATGATATCAGACTGACTTGCAGCTCTTGTCATGTACTTAGCCGTTTAGAGCTTCATCTAAGCCCAGCAGAGGGCCTCTTTGAGAGAGATCACCAAAAGCAGAACACGATGATTCAATACAACAGGAATTGATTAATTAAAACACATTTCCACTGGTGTCCTGATTCGATTGTTCCTAGATCAACATCTTTTGTTGGTCCTATGACAACAAGCTTGACAAAGAAATTAAGTACTAACATAATCCAGTACTTATACCTAACACTCCTAAACTGGAAGGAAATAATAGGGTAAAAAATGATCTACATAACCCAGCTCTAAGCTTAGCAGCACTAGCATTAGTGCTAAACCTAACCTACAAATCTGATTGGCTGTCAGGAATGTTGTTGGCTGTCAGGAATGTTGTTCCAGGGCCAAATAGGATATTGACCCAGGAACATGTGGAAGGATCCAAAGTCAGGTTCATTTTCTGTATGCAAGTTGTTGATGTAATTTAAAATCGTTCTTGTAGTTCACCAGACAGTCACTTTGAGCAATTCTTCTTTAAGTGTCTTGCTATAGTGCAGTGGTCATTCAGAAGTCAGTTATTGGTTGCCTACAAAATCACTGTTACCAATCAAATGAGTAATTCCAAATGACCATTAACCTAACAACCTAAAAGATCACTAATAAATAAAATGACAACCTAATGACAAATTTATTGTTGTTTTAAACAATAAACTTAGCATTGGAATTGTGGTATTCATGGCTGTGTGCCTCCGGTCTGGTCAGAAATACTGTTATGATCATAAGGAGGACCTACAGGAAGAGGGGAAGGGGTGGAGAACTCATACTTGATGGGAACATTCAGCTTAGCTGTGTGCAAAACAATGGCTCACATCTCTAGAGTAGGATTGTTTTCGTAAGCCTTCCTGCTCTGAATCTCAACCACCACTTCTGTAGACCTCTTCTGCAGGAAGGGAAGCAGTGCCCTCACAACAAACCTAAATTTTATAGCTGTGCCAGACATATTTTTGGCACTGTGAAATCTAGTTGTTTGTGGCATATAATATAACATAACATATTTTGTTCTAATGAAACATAAAGGTGAAGGGGAGACAGAGGTCGTCTTTATCCGCTCCCTTCAAGCACAAAAAAATTAGTTTTCACATAGTTTTACGTTTTTTTAAATACATTTTCAAATGGTCGTGTTTTGAATTCAGCTATATAGTTATTTTATAGTTTTTTTAACCTGGTATTTCCTCAGTATTATTTGTGATCTTGACAAACAGCAACAGACACAGTATAAACGTTTAAACCATGC
Organism: Botia kubotai; assembly: GCA_036877585.1. Taxonomy (NCBI): domain Eukaryota; kingdom Metazoa; phylum Chordata; class Actinopteri; order Cypriniformes; family Botiidae; genus Botia; species Botia kubotai. Next base: position 5,296 of record JAZGTI010018949.1, on the reverse strand, counting down.
TTCATTTGAAATTATTTTCTTTTTACATTCAGAGAAACGTAGCCAGAAATAGCGCGGGGCACTCATGATACAGTGTTTTCGAATGATGTCACTTTTGGCCACGGTGTTATTGCGAACATACATTTCCATGCTTTAAGCGAAGCTGTAGCGAGGAGGGGCTTGGAACTTCCTCCTTATGACCTCTGACTGCTTACAATCTGCAAAAAGAAATGACAGGCATTTCGATCCGGAGATTTAGAGCACCGGAGCGTATTTTACGAGTTCAGAAAGTATGGAAAAACTCTTTTGACGAGTAGATCGCAGAGTTGGAATGGTAAAATGAGAATCCTGTTATGTCGATCGAGTGGGCAGAAGTTCTCGGAGCGTCGTATGATTTTTACTTAGCGGCCCATTGAAGACAAGACATGGGCCAGACATCTGTCTCCAGTTTGTCTCAGAGAGCGAGCGGTAAGTGTCCGAAGGGTTTGCCCATTGAGTTAGCGTTTACTCACCTACACCGCTATCTCACCACAGTTTAGGGCTGTGAAGGACAGACCTGACTTTTGCAGCGGTCGTATCCGCCGTATATATGTGTTAATTTAGGATCTCACAGTTAATTTCAAGTTCGAGGTTTGGCACGTTGACTGCAATACAAACTAAACGCCCTCATTATAAGCAACGAAGCTGTTTACGCCGCAAGCGTAAACGTACGCTCGTTTGTGGAAATGATCAACAAGTGGGAGTTTGTGCTATTAGGAAGATCATTCATCTTTCAGACAACTGTGATTATCCTAACTTTAAAGATGACGCAGTAACCCTGGCTAATGCAGTCAGGAAATGATGGTTATCAGTTTTTTGCTAACGTATCATTTGTCGTAATAGAAAAGCATTGAACTGGTAAATTGTGTCAACTTCAGAGAAATGTACTTCCTATTTTCGGTTAAGTCGGTGTGTAGCGTTCATTGGTTTTCAAAACCCATGTCTAAATTTGTTGACTGATGTTTTTTGTTAGTTTAAGACGATGCAGGTGATTGTTATTTTAAAGAGCCCACGACAGCATATCTTTGTACAGTGTACGTCACAATCTAGTCTTTCAGTTACTCCACAGTGTATTGCAGTTGTAATGGCGCTTCTGTCTAAGGCTTCTTTTCTGCACCAAGTTTAAACCCCAAGATCTGCTACTATACCTTATTTTTAATATATAATATACCCTATAATTTACATTATTGCCTGAGTGCTGAGATGTAAAAGCTTTTGATGCTATCAGTTGATTGGTCACACAGCGGAACAATGGATCAGATATTATTGTGTTTTCTCACGAACAGCATGTATACAGTGTCATGTTTTAAATGAGGCCAAGGTTAATAAAACTTTTATTTGTTACAATGTGCACAACAGAGTATTGGATGCAGAAGGTCACTGAAATTGCAAATGAACTTAAATACATAACTTATACAACTAAATATAAAACTTACACAACAAAATATGCAACGGAAAATATTCTTAAGTCTAGGAAACCATTGTTTTGTGTAATGAGACAAGGCAAATATCGCATAGCAGCAAAAGATTTTAGATTCTTTATTAGGTCCAGAAAATAATTGATACTGTCTTTTTCTTAGGCCTGGTTCTCTTTCTTTTCTTCTTCTAATCGTTTTATAGGAGAGGCCATTTCAAGTCATTTCCTTTCTGTATTCACTGAAATTGGTCCATTGTTTTCCTGAGTATTATGTGAAACTGAGCCTGTAGGGTTAGAACATGAAATGCTTCCGGTAAATGATGTAGTATTTACTGTAGCCTTAAAGAAACAGCACGTTTGGGAAATGACAAGTCTGTCGTCATTTTCTCATCTACATTTAAAACCAGTTTAGTGTTTTTTCTTTAGAAGGTTCTTTAGCAAGGTGAATGACCAAAAAAGTCCATACGGCTCAAAAAGGATGTAAAAAGGATAAGAAAATGATGCCATCATCACTACACAATCTTCACAACTGGAGGCACATTGTCCCCCTTTGTTCAGAATTACTTTGTTTGCTTGGCCATAATTTGATATAGCACAGATATATGTACATAGTAAGCAATCATTGCAATCATGTAAAGTAATTCAACAGTGTAGCACTAGTATTGCACTGAAGGGCACAGATGCACAGTTGTGGATCCTGCAGAGGAATTAAACATGCTTAGTTGTGAACCAGTGACCTCTTTGTTTTAAATATGCTTGATCCTCAGAGGCTTGATCTCAGAGCCAGTATGCATCACTGGGAGTTATGGGTGTAACAGATTCTATTAATAGTCTCATCATCACAGGCCAAATGGCTGTTGACAGGCCAATGAAATCTAGGGTCAGTGGCTCTATGGGGAGAATTGATTAGTGAAGAAGCACTTTGGAATTCTCATGATGGTGGTGAAAAGACCATGGACATGCAGCCCAGCATATTCCTGTCACATATGGCCATTAATGAAAGCTCTCAGTGCAGTGTGAAAGACAGGCTTCATGTTGGGTATCGCACATGCTGTATTGAGGTGTGTCCTGCTTGCTGGTCAGCATTTGGACTCCCTGATGACATTATGTGGGTCAACACAACTAAGATGTTTTAACTAATGTCATTCAAACATTTAACCCTTTTACAAAGTGATTGTAAGGAAAGTTATCTAATACATTTTTCTTTAATTTATGGGAAATATATATTAACAACCGCAAACCTATGGTCCTAATCGAACTAGATCCTGACAGCTGTGTGTAAGTGAAACCTTTTGTCACAGTAGGCCAAATGAGGTTTTAATTTTGATGTTTATTGCAAACATATCTCACAAATCAGTGCTGTAAATTGCTTCAAATTTTGTGAACAAGGTTTAAAAAAAACGTTTTTCTTTTTCTTTTTTCTTTTCTTTTTTCTTTTTTCAACTTTTTTGAAGGTTAATCGGCACCTGTCTCTGCTTGTTTATAAAAATAAAAACAAAGACTAAGATTTTAGGTCTGCAAAGTGCTGTGTACTTCTGAAGCGCTTCTTGTAGGCTTTAACTTGCAACAGAGCTTTAACTTTTTGGAACAGAGAACTGAAAAATATGTTAATGAGGACCTCTTTATTTTTTATATCTAAGGATGACATCTTTTTCCGTTATAATACATGCAGTGCTTCTGTATAACAGGGTTGCAGTTAAATGTCAACTAGGCTGCGTTTACACTGGCACAAAAAATCAAATTTTTTTACTCACATCTGACACAGATTGGAATTTGTTGCACAGACCGGAATTTAAATCAGATACATATCCCATATGCAGACATCTGACGTGCGTCTAAACACACATATCTGATTCATCTTGGCTGTAACGTCACTGTTTCACGACGGATTGCATTGAACGTCATCATTTCGCACATGTGCCAAACCTGGCTGCCATGCTAGCGCAAAATAAAGAGCATTAAAGCCAAATATAAGGAGGCTATAAGGATATATGGAGTTGTTGTGTCACATATGTAAAAAGCATTAAAGCCGTCTTTTATGATGGCAGCATTAAAAAAATCGCTTTTATTAATTGCTGTTGGTGTACTTTTGACGACTTTTGAACAGATTAATTAGCAAAAGTCCATCCACAACTCGAGGGTCAATCATGGTGCTCATATCAGTGAATGACTGGAGACTTTTTGGCCGGGAGATTAATGTAAACACACGAATCGGATACGAGGCGTAAGTGTAAACAGGCATACCAAAAAATCGGATATGGACTTAAGATCGGATCTGAGCATTAAGACTTGCAGTGTAAACGCAGGCTTATTCAGTTGAAGCTGCGTTACTGTGTGTGATGTTTTTTCAAAATAGGATGGTTATGAAAAGTCAAAGGTCCGTTTAAAGAAAGAAATATGGGCCTTTTAGTTCATTCTTAATGAGTGTTTCGACAGTTAAAAAAGGTGTTAAAATCTCATAGTTCGGAGCCAGGAAGCTGAATATCACTGTTTCCACAGCATGTTGTTTTTATAGCTTTAATTAGTAGGGGAGATCCCATAGCACTGACTTCTCCCTACACACCATTTACCTGTGTCTTTGCTTTAATTCTGCAGAAAACAATGTAAGCATGCATGCATTTGCTTGGAATGATAAATTGTCTTGCTGCTTTGGAGGCTGACCCTTTGTTTATTGTTTCCAGTCCTTTGATTGTGTTAAGTCGCTTGGAAAGGCTGTTGTGATCATTTTACACTTCATTTGGGGAGGTGCGTGTGACTTTGGTGTGATCTGCTGTTTTGTTAGATAGTCACTGTTTAGGTTATGTGGGAATGGGTTATGAGTTTATGAACAAGTTCAATGACCACTTGTGTGGCCCATGTGACAAAGCCACACCTCTCTGCCTCTCTGTCAGGCTCTGTTCTTCTTGCAGGCTAAGAGAAAATGATGTGGGCTGAAGATTTTTATTCTTGGATGATTTGCAAACCTGTTTCTGTTAACGTAAAGTTTCAATTTAACCCACAATGTTCTGTTCTATAACTCTGCAGTGAAGGATCTTGGTTGCGCCATTTGTGTCTGTTGTTGCTTGTATAAAGTTGTTCTTGTTTCTTAGTAATGACTGATTTTTACTAGTCAAGAACATTCAACAGTTATTTCCTGTTATAAATTTCCTGTTGACTACTGTCCATTGTTAAGGGGTCGGTCCAGTATTTGGGATTCACGATCATTCAGGTGTCTCTCCCCTTGTGGTTTACTTTTAGTGGAGGGACTGGAAAAATCTTCTCTGGCCAACTGTGATGTGGTGGTGGGCAGCTCTCAGTCTTCGCAGCTGAAAGGAAAGAGCAGACTCTCTTCTCTAGGCAAGATCTTTAAACCTTGGAAATGGAGGAAGAAGAGAACCAGTGATAAGTTCCAGGACCTCTCCAAAGGTACTTCCACGCATATTATCTGTGCTTAACTTTTTAATATTTGGGACAACATTAAAACTGTATGTGTTCAAATTGTAATGTTTTGTTTCGAAAGGTTTTAATACAAACATTGTGAAAAATGAAACGTTTATTAAATACTATGGAAGTTGTCTTTTGTCACTTAGCTAGTAATTAAATTCCATGTACTTTAATTCCATGTAATTTAAAAATGCTAGTAATTATATTCCATAAATTCCAAATTAATGGATGCAGTACACTTGAAATGTAAAATGTATTGCGCACAGAATATTACATCTGGCAGCTGCCAGTAGTGGCCATATGCAATGATAGCTTAATTTTATGATATCTAGACATGTTCTGTACTCATTTTTATAGTTTTGGAGAGAAAAATATCTACCCGTCAGACTCGAGAGGAGCTTATAAAGAAGGGCGTCCTTATTCCAGACCAAGGTGAGA
>JAZGTI010018948.1:0-11355 GCA_036877585.1 Botia kubotai | reverse complement strand
ACCAGAGCGTCACCCTCATTGGCTACTTCTCTGGCCAGATCACAGGCGGCCTCATTGATCTGCTGTCCCTGTGTCAGGAATCATTCATCTGCATTGGTAAGCAGCTCTCTGTATCAGCTCTGTCTCTGCTGTCTTTAGCCTTTCTTTGAACCCTGATCTCAGTTCAGAGTTTTGCAACAAATAAATTGAGTTCTAAGATTGAAGTTAACATGAAGTAGCATTTGACTGAGTGAAACAGGAACTGACTGTATAGCGCTGCATTTGTTTGGAGGGGCTGAAATATAAGAAAGTTTGATGACATGTTGTTTCTCTAGAATAACAGCACTCATGAATTATGCAGAATAACAGCGGGATTGTGTTTTAAGATGCTAAACAGGGTCAATTATAATTTAATGTTTCTTTAATACATTCAATAAATAAAGGGTTTTTCTGCCTTTCTGATTTAAAGCAAAACCCCAAATGTCAGTGAGTATGAAACCGTGTGAAACAGTGTGCTGCTTACTGTGAATGTTAGTTTGTTGCCTCTGTTCTCTAGTTTGTCATCGCTGGCATAGAAAGTGAATGTTTGCATGACATTTGATCCAGATCGCAAGAATTCCCTGTGCAGCTGTCGCACTGAAAGAGAGAGAGAGACAGAGATGAAGAGAGAGAAATAAGAAGAAGCCTCAGGTAAAATCAGGACTCACATATTTTACTATATTTAAATGTTCAAATGTCAACTAACTACAAAAGATTTCAGTAATGTTTTTTATATGAATATGTCATTCATGTGCCAGACTTTTTACGTGAAAGCCCAGGATATATAACAGACTGTTCATGACATTGTTAAAAGCATGTGTTTTATGATGGTATGTTTTGGTCATTGTTTGTCAGGAGTCTCACCAGCCTCTGGGTTCTCTGCAGCAGCCTCTGGTGTCCAGGGTCCGGCCTTCACATACCCTCTCTTCTCCAGAGCAAACACGAACCCTCCGTCTCCAATCACAACCTCACCCGCACCCAGACGCTCCAGAATGCCCTACAGTACACACCATGATCATTCGAGACAATAACACGCGTGATCCTATCATACAAGACAATAAGACCCATGATCCGATCATATGATAAAATTACACGTGTAAGCAGAGCAGATATGAATGAACGCAAACAGATCTGTGGATTTCGCTCTATGCGCGCTCTGGTTTTTTTCACGCATTAAACGCGTTTTGGAGTTTCTGTGGGAACTTTTTTACGCGTTACTGCAGGCGTTTACTGTTCATTTACTGCCATACATAAATAGCTTCAGGAAATGAGATCTGCTGCAGAATCTGCCGCTGCCGAGCGCGAATCTCTCGCACTGCACGCACATTATCGCTCTTTATGAATATGTATGGAAATGTACATTGACGTTTACAGTCGTTGCTGTGAGTGTGTAAAACTTACCCTCTTCGCTCCAGCTGGTGCCATGATGTTCCTGTAGAGGATTCAGAGACTTCAGGAGAAGTGGATGAGTGAGAGCCACATGAGTTCAGCCCTTATAAAGGAGAACAGGAGGCGCGTGCGCGTGCGCGTCAGTTCTCAAAATATCAATACAATCAGTGTCGTGATTGTAGAGTATCAATAATATCAAATATCCTAATGAAGAAGACACCAATAAAAAAATGAGAGGAGTGTTTTAATGTGTTCTGCTTCACTTGGTCACATTAAATCGTGCAGTTAATGGTAAACTGGCGCGTGTAACACTCGCCATTTTAGGATCTGACTGATTGTCCCTGATGTGTTATCATACCGTCTGTGTGCCGCCTTGACACAGTTACACAGTTACTTGTGCACTGAGTGTTGCAGCAGTCTTTGTGGAACAGATTGCGCTTTCCCTCACACTGTTTATACAGAGATGATGATATTGCAGGTCATCTCAGATCGTAAGTTCACCTAAAACACACACACATCGACGCTGTTCTCAAAATGAGTTAATACGATTTTCTGCCGCCTGACATACTTTAATCTCCACAGATCCTCACGCAAACCTTCAGGTTTACATTTATTTTGACAGGATGGCTGTAAGGTCGTTTGAAATGAAACGCATGTTTAGTTCTCGCACTAAAGAAATGTTTTTGCTTGGGTGGAGTAAAGTTTCGTAAATAGTAGAAATGCTAACAGTCGTACATTGTTATGCATTTCTTAATTCTATTCGTTTAAATGTTTTCGTTTAATATAACAAACTTAATGAAAATGTATAAAACTGCAGCTGCCAGCATGACGGATATTTATGATTTACGACAGCTGAACTGAAAAACAAGCTTGATGAAATTTTTGTGAAATAGACACGACACACGAATGTGTGTCAGGAATGTGCTGCGAGCACACTTCTGGCCTGCGAGCGGCGCGTCAAAACTACAACGCCTATCGTCAGGGCCGCGTTGCGAGCGCTCGAAACTATTTAGGGCGTATCAGCCTTTACCATTATAACGGGAGCGTTGAGTTGAACGCGGCTGTTAGATGCGGGGCTTGTGTTTGTGAAACCTCACGCAGAGCTGAAGGTAAGAAAATATGATTTCAAGATATGAACAATTAATAAAGTGGAAAACAAATGAGGATAATTGTGATATCTAGTTATTTGTCAGATGGGTTAAATTAAAAAAATAGCTTCTTCATCAGCCCTGAGAAGATCCAGGAGCTCTTTCCTCTGCTCAACATGGACAAGGCAACAGGAAGATGATTGGTCACATGCGAAGTTTTTGTGTGATGTTGGTTGATGAAGTTTTTAATAGTCATGTGTTCTCCCTTTCACTATTTCTATGTATAAAATGTATGTTTTACTTTTGATGAGGACAACAGAACCTCAGTCAAAAATATGTTTGTCCTCATGTCTGGATTTCTTCTCATGTTTCAGGTGTTGATGTGTCTCTATTATCCTGGTGACACTGGCAATAGTTCTCATTAACAACAGGTTAGACCACGGCGCACTGAGCAGACCACACCCCTCCCTGTCAGACCACATCACTTCACAACTTATTAGCTTTGTCACTAGAGTCACTGTGATTGGCCCTTCAAGGTGAAACAAGATTGTGTGTATCTCAGACAGTTTGTTTGCTAATTGGAGTTTGAGGTCATGTGTAAAGAGTGTTGATATGACACATTGTGCACGGTGAATGCAGACTTCTGACATTAAAAGCACACCTGATGATGTCCTGCACCACACGAGGGTTTAGACACTCTCCTGCTGCTCTGGATGTTTCTGTTGTGTCCCAGTATCTCTATGATGGGGACACCTTTGACTGTAAACAGACGCAGAGAAAACTCTTGAGTACAGTGAGATTTTCATGGCATGTTCCATTTATTGTGTGTAAAAGATGTACAATTTTTTCCCCACAAATGTCTACAATTTCAGACTTATACAGTCATTTTAAAATTTGTTTGTAAACATTATTTTCTCTCATCTTAGGACACTGAAATGTTCAGCCTCATGATTGAAGTTTGAAGATTGAAGTTTTTAAAAAACTCATGTTTCACTGTTCATGTTTAAGAGACACTGTATAACATCCTGAGATGTTACTGGCTTAATAAATGATTTCTGCAGCTGTTTGAATGAAAGGATTTCTGGAGAAATGATTTAGACTGTGGCCTGTGTGTGTTTTAACTTCTGCTTTAATGCTTGTTTGTCCCTCTCACAAGATTAGCCAATCAGCTCTTGCCAGCAGTTCAGTTTTCAGCCAATCACCAGAGGTTGGCTGTCACACGCCTCTCTGCTAAAGCCGGTTCTCACTAGAATTCTGCATGTTTTTCTCTTTGGCTGGTCGAGTTCCCAGTGTTCAGTCCTTGGGTGATAAAACAGACTTACACTGAAGGATTTGAGTCATATGTAGAGTTCAGACTATCAGCCATTTAGCAATGCCCTAACAACAACCCAGAAACGCCTTAGCGTTACACCATAGCAACTGCATAGCGGCACCTGACAATCCCCCATACAACACAACACAACACAACACTCTCCATAAAACATTTACTTGATATAATGTCATTTTAAAGCTTTGATCATTATTCTGTTTTCAATATTTATATTTTCATTGTACGTAATGCTGTGTTGAAACTATGTAACACTGTTAAAAACACTATATAAATAAAATTGAATGGAATTGAACTTAAGCTTTAACATAATGACAGAGAAATGCTATAAGTGTCATTTTCATGCCTGTTTGTTATGTGACACGTCAATTTATAATTAGTACAAGAGAATCTGACCTCAGCGCTGTGTGTGTGTACATGTTGGGTTGTGTGCCAGTGTGTGTGTCTTGGGGTGTGTGTGTTTACTTAACCATATATTGGGGAAAAAAATCAGCAAAGCCTGACAAAACCTCCTTTTAAGAAGGTCCTCATTTGTAAAAAGGCTATAAAAATAATGTTTTTTATTGTAAAAATACAGAAAGTTTTCTGTTAGGGTTAGGTTATATTGTTTATAACTAGCTGTGTATAAAAACAATAGAAGTCTAATAAAATAATAGAAATCTATAGAATGTCCCCATTTAGATAGATTAGTAAACATGGATGTATTGGCATGTGTGTCAGAGTGTGTTTGTCTTCGAGTTCACTCTCAGAGATAAACGCACAGTTACAGCTGAGTTTCAGGATAAACATCTGTTACCAGCACCAAGGTTCTCTTGGTCAGACCTGCAAAGATGAAAACAGTCACAGACAGACCCAGGTTAAAGGTCACAGCTCCAGGAATGTTTGCCAGAGAATCTTCTTACTTTGCTGACCAGAGCTGGAGAGAAAAAACACAAGAACTGTTAATTATCTCAACTGTTTCTCCTGGTGAGATTAAATGAAGAACAAATGTAGGCTTTTGTTGGTGTCTCATGCTAGTTTTCTGTTGTTACTTCGTAGATAAAGCCCCCAGTAATTTCACGTATCATCTATAAAGAGATAGAGAGAGACGTAATTGTCTCAAACTGTTCTCAGACTCTGATATTTAACTTTGGAGTTATTTTGCCTTTGGCTCATTTCAGTTCATCCCTTTGCAGACCCAGTTTTACATGGACTAACTGGTTCGGGCCAGTTGGACATGAGTGTAAACTGGTCATGGAGAGAGTGGGGGTGATTGACCTTTTACCTTTTGTGAAATTCATGGTTATCATTTTAAAAAAGCAGGAGAGGTCATGTCTTACAGTGAATTTACCGTTACAGTTGATGGCTGTTGTTAGACAGAGTGAAATCCCATTAATTGTGGTGAAATCAGTTTTATAAAGTCAGAATAAGCTTTTCTTGGCCTGTTTATGATTAACATGCGATTGTCACATGAATGTAGAATGTGTGTTCATACGGGCATTTATCTCAATTAAACTGATTGTTTTATAGACATGATTATGTTTCATATGATGTTATGTTCCATGAGTGCGTTCTATGATAAAAATGGACCCACGCAAAAAGAAGGTTTTATGTTATCATACTGTGACACATTCAGTAACAGTGAGCTGCAATCACATGCGGAATTGAAATGGTGGCTAGCAAACAAAAACATACTTAAGCATTAATTTTGATCCATGCTCCTATTGGTTTTTAATTTGATGTTGTCGTAGGAGAAGCCACACTGCCAGACTGTGCCTCAAAATTTCACATTTACATCATCACATTTATCACTCATAATTACAGCTTTAAAGAAGTCCAAACTTGCAAGAAAATGCAAGAAAACACTCAAATTCCTCAATCAGGATATTTCACATTTTGTTTACGAGACACTTTCTTACACCAGTGAGCTTCTGCTCTTTTACAGTTACATTAGCAGGAAACAGGTTGCAGCACACTAGACCTAGTTCTGCATTTAGACTCATAAGTTTTGAATGATTTTTTGATCACCTGATTCATATTTACTGTGTAATTCAGTAACTCTAAAGCAGAGGAAAAGTCTGTGATTGGCTGAGAGAAATAGATAGCCTGTGATTGGCTGAGAGTAACAGATCAAAGAAACAGAGTCTGTGATTGGCTGAGAAAACACTTTTTTTAGTAGCTTTGGTTCCTAAAGTATTTTTCTCATTTATTTAAACAAAGGGATTTAAAACATTTTCCTAGAAATAGTTTTAAACCTTGAAACAAATCAGGCAGCTTTGTGTTGAGTCATTTCCAACATTTAAAGAGTTTCATGGGGTAAATATTGAAATAGTCTAAAACAGTCGCCTGCGGGTCCTGCAGACAGTCATGAATATTCATGACTCGAGTCTTCTCACTGAAGTTGGTGACGTGTGGCGCAGCTGCAGGTGATGTTTGTAGGGGGTAGTTAAGTTGAGAGGTTGAGTTTAACTCTCGGTGCTTGGTCAGTCTCCAGCTGAAGGTTAAATGTATGTTAGTTCTGTGTGAGGTTCTGGAGTTCTTCCGGGTTTGAGCGATGAGGAAGTTCTTTCAGCTAAACGTTTCTCTGAAATTCATCGTCTTTCTTCTCGCTAATGTTTCAGCCAATCAGCCACATGTCGTGATTATTTTAGCGGATGATTTGGGCTGGAATGATGTTGGATTTCATGGGTCAGAGATCAGAACCCCGAATCTGGACCGTTTATCACATCAGGGGGTTCGGCTGGACAATTATTATGTTCAACCGCTGTGCACTCCGTCCAGAAATCAGCTGATGACCGGCAGGTACCAGGTCAGACCACAATAAATAATAAGAATATACAACACTTAAAACAAGACAATACACCCTATTACCATGTTTTTGTCTTTGACATTGCACCGTGGCAATACCGTATCACTGTGGTAATGCTGGGATGTTTCTTTGCAGTAGGCGACCATATGGTAACCTTATAACCTTTATATATCTATGTATATATATCATGCTCCAGAATGGTATACATCACTGCTATATACACATGGTATTTCAAATGCTATCATATGTCGGTGGTAATTGTGTGTGTGTATCAGATTCACACTGGTATGCAGCATCAGATCATCTGGCCCTGTCAGCCGTACTGCGTTCCTCTGGATGAGAAATTCCTGCCCCAGATCCTGCAGGATGGGGGTTATAACACACACATGGTGGGCAAATGGCACCTGGGCATGTTCAGGAGAGACTGTCTGCCCACACACAGAGGGTTCCAGTCTTTTTTTGGTGGGTCCTTCATTATGAGTGTAAGTTACAGTCAGATTCATCAGATGATGATTGTGTCATAAAACGTGTAGCGTTTCAGAGCAGTGGCAGTCTCTCATGAGCTCCTGTGAGAACTTCAGCTCAGATGAATCCTGGTGCAGATGACTCCAGCAGATCCTCATTCTCATCCTCGTTCTTCTGCAGGTTACCTGATGGGTTCAGAAGATTATTTCACCCATCACAGATGCAGTTTCATCAGTCCTCTGAATGTCACCCGCTGCGCTCTGGACCTGCGAGAGGATGAAGATGTAGCCACACGTTACACAGGGCAATACTCCACAGAACTCTTCAGCCAGAGAGCCACAGACATCATTCACCAGCACAGAGCTGAGAAAGTACACACACACACACACACACACACAATCATTCACCAGCACAGAGCTGAGAAAGTACACACACACACACACAATCATTCACCAGCACAGAGCTGAGAAAGTACACACACACACACACACACAGGTATTCACCAGCACAGAGCTGAAAGTTCAGCTGTGATTTCTGTGATTGTAGATGTGATGATGTGATTGTTAAGCTGATCTCTGCTGTGACACATGTCTCTAAATCTCAGCGTCTCTTCAGTTTCAGTTGGGTTGCGTTTCAGCTCGCTGAGCAATTCTAGCTGCTTCAGTCTGCAACATCAGAGATGTCTGGATCTTTCTGCAGGAGTTTGTGGTTTTGACTGTGATTTTTCACCTGTCTCTCAGCCTCTCTTCCTGTACGTGGCCCTGCAGGCAGTTCATGGGCCAGTGCAGGTACCGGAGCGCTACATCACCCCCTACAGTTTTATAAAGGACAGAGTGCGGCGAGAGTACGCAGGGATGGTGGCGGCGATGGATGAAGCCGTGGGGAACGTGAGCAAGGCTCTTCAGGATGCAGGACTGTGGAACAACACTGTACTCATCTTCTCAACAGGTACTGAGAGCTAGAACCCTAAAATCTACTGTTACACAGACAAAGCTTGTGCTGGGACTGTCTGGACCTTTTACTTCCTGTCTTAGCTGATTTTTAAAAAGAAAATTCTGGAATTTATTTACCCAAACATTAAAATTATTTACTCAAATAAATGTCACACCAAACTGATATTTTTATATTCGAATAATCTCCAGTTTCAACGAGATCCAAATGGACAAAAAAGGTTTTATAAAAGAATCATAAAATCTTTTGTATAATTGTATAATGCAATATTCCACATTTTCTAAAGTCATACAAGGAATTGTAATTTAAGTGGTTCAGTTGTAATTTAACTGATAATTTCATGTCTAGTTTGTTTGCTTCCAGAATTCATAAAGGTCAATTGCTTTCAGGTTGTTTGTTTTTGATGTTTTTCATAAAGTAACATTTTAGAGTCGATTGCAACATAAGTCCACGAGGGGGCATTGTTTCATATCTGTCTCATTGGGCAGATAATGGAGGCCAGACCCTCACAGGAGGAAACAACTGGCCTCTGCGTGGAAGGAAATGGTCACTGTGGGAGGGTGGGGTAAGAGGCGTGGCCTTCGTGACAGGACCACTAATAGAGCAGCCAGGAGCTGTGAGTCGAGAACTCATTCACGTCTCTGATTGGCTGCCTACTATTGTGGGTCTGGCTGGGGCGTCAACTAACAGCACCAAACCTCTGGATGGGTTTGACATGTGGGAAACGATCAGGTGAGTGTGAGTGACCTCATACACCTGCACAACCTCAGTTCAGTCTAAAACTGCACAAATGAATCTGCTGCACTTTGTTTGGAATGTGTGTAATGTGTGTGTGGTTTGTTTTAGTCGTGGTAAAGTGTCTCCTCGTGTTGAATTGTTGCATAACATCGACCCGCTGTATGAAGACATTGCACCCTGTAAGTGTGAGAGATTTACTGTTTATTTTTACTGTTTAGTGTTACTGTATTAGTATTACTGTGAATGGTTTGGACCTGTCTGCAGGTCCAGGAGAAAGTGTGTCCGGGGATTTCCTGCAGGAATCCTTACGGTCGGCTGAGTCTCGGCCGGTCCCTCTCGGGGGATTTTCAGGATTTAATGTGTCTGTTCACGCTGCAGTTCGATACAAGAACTGGAAACTTCTTACGGGTTACCCTGGTAACATAATCTCAGTGGAGATTAATAAGACATTTCTTCCACACTTTGTGTCTTTAATGTAAAGCATCAATACATAAACTGTCAAGAGTGATTTTATTAAATGTGTTTGATTTTGTTCAGGCTGTCCGCTGTGGTTTGCGCCCCCTGATGGCCGTCAGGTGAAGCCCTCTGATCGGCTGAAGCAGGTGATGCTGTTTGACGTTGAGAAGGATCCTGAGGAGCGTGTGGAGATTTCTCATCAGCACCCAGAGATTGTGAACTTCCTGCTAAAACGTTTGCAGCATTACCAGCAAGAATCTGAACCAATCACATTTCCTCCTGATGACCCGCGCTGTGACCCCGGACCCTCAGGAGTCTGGGGCCCATGGGAATGAGGAAGATGATGTGTATTTATTTAATAATAGCAGTCAGAAAATATCACCTGCTATTAACTGTGTGTGTGTTCATGAATGTGTTTGTCCTTGTTTTTCTTACATTGTGGGGACCACAGCGGTCCACATTAGGGAAATTGATTATTAAACATACTAAGTGATGCTTTTTAGAAAATGTAAAAATACGGAAAGGTTTCTGTGAGGGGTGGAGTTAGTGTAAGGGGTATAGAATATACAGGTACAATATACAGTTTGTACTGTACAAAAGTCATTATGCCTAAGAGTTCCAATGAAGCCAAGAAACCTAACGTGTGAGAGTTTGTGTGCTTGTCAATGTGTGTTCAGTTTATGATGCTGTCATAGGGTTTATGTTTGACCGCGTATCATCATGTTAATTTTGGGCTTGTGCACTTCTTAATAATAAATGTGTGATTTCAAAGATGTTTGTAAAGTTTAATTTTTCTGCTGGTTTACGGATTGTTGCTGTTCCTCTGTTGTCCTGATGATGACATGGTGGTTTCACAGGCTGCATATCTTCATCATCATCCAGTTTGTGTGTCTGGATTATATTACACTGTCAAATTAGCGCAGGAACGCTTCAGGTCTAAAGACCATCCAGAACTGTGATGTCAGGGGAAGCTGGTACAGATGAGTTTCCAAACACCACACTGCCTGAACAGTTTTGAGGAACCTGCAGCCTGTATCTGGAGTGAAGACATGTTCTTTAGATAAACCCATAAACCGAGTCATCACAGACTGAAGAGAGTAGATGACCCCACACTGGAGCCCCACCTCTTAGTTAAAAGAGTCAATCACAGTTTTCCGCATTCGTGTGGGTCATAGCTGCCTGGGGCCGTTACCCAGGTTACCACTGGACAAATTTTGCTGTTGGTTCAGAAAGTTGTGTGTTTATGCTAATGTTAATATGTAATAATGTTTACATTTTTTTACATTCTATTGCATTTCCATGATGTTTATTGAGACTCCTCATGTGATTTTGAGCTGAGAGACAATCCCAATATCCCTATGAGAAAATGTGACCGTTTCTGATAGGGTGTGCGTTTTGAGTATTGATGCCTACTGTTCTTTGCATTACATTGTGGTAGTTTTTAGGGAATGAACATTTCATTCCACTGAATGCAATTGTGCTTCAAATCTCCCTGATCACTGCCTAGTGAACTAGGGAGCTGATTGAGACGCACCAATTCACTCAGCGATGGTTATGACAGTGTTAATGTCATTAACCTAGTTTCTGGTTAGTAACACAAAGTGTTAATCAATGGAGTGTTACACTGGAGAAAATCTTCAGAAGTGAGAGACACCTAGAACTAGAGGTGTTACTGTAAAAAACAGACAAAGAAAACCTTTGACAGAGAGAGAGAGAGAGAGAGAGAGAGAGAGAGAACAGCCTGAAAAGACATTAGAAGGGAAGAGACTTTTTGAGAGACTGAGCTGCTCCATTTGACTTCCTGCGAGCAGACGCTCTCTTTCTCTGCACTTCCTGTGGCTGTGTAATGTGATCTATGATTGGATCCCCATCTAAATCTACCCCCCGCACAACACTGACCCTCCATCTAAATCTAACCCCCGCACAACACTGACCCTCCATCTAAATCTAACCCCCGCACAACACTGACCCTCCATCTAAATCCAACCCCTGCACAACACTGACCCTCCATCTAAATCTAACCCCTGCACAACACTGATCTAAATCTAACCCCCGCACAACACTGACCCTCCATCTAAATCTAACCCCCGCACAACACTGATCTAAATCTAACCCCCGCACAACACTGACCCTCC
>JAZGTI010018947.1:0-11356 GCA_036877585.1 Botia kubotai | reverse complement strand
GACTCTCGATTCCCAACGTCTCGGAGCCCTAACGCTGCAGCTTATACATATATAAATATGTATATTTCATTCAAAATATTTATAAAACTTTTACATGCATTGTTACATGAAAGATTTTCCGATTGTTAAATATGTGCAAACTTTTATAATGTTCACGTTAGATGATTGCTAAGTTATCACGGGCACCGCGATTTGTCCGGGAGACAGACCGTGCTGGATTTAAAACATGCTCATCCACTTCTTTTGAAAAACATGAGTGACTGGCGAACTGATAGAGGAATAGAGTTAACTTTATAATTACCTACACAATCGATTGACAGTATAGACTATATATAGAAGTAAGCGCTATGTATAAGATTATGTATATGAAAAGCGCTATACAAATACATGTTAAAAATATTGAATTTAAGTTCAATAAAAAGTTTTAACGTAAGTTAAAATTGAACTTACATATGTTTCTGATATTTGTTTCTATTTATCTGTGATCGTGCAGCATCATTTGAAACAAATAAACATTACGTGACTGAAGCGCTAACAACTATGACACATAACAAGCGCTGAGAGACTCGCTCTCTCGTTTACCGCCATCGCTGGTTTGAACACACATTTGAATTTAGCAGGTGATCACTTGACCACTGAACTTTCTAATCACACCGGTGTGATCTTAAGCGCGAAAGGGTTAAAAAAAACCTCACGCTTGGGGGTATGTCGGGGTTAATACACTGACGCAAAGTCTGGATGCCCCCGAATACTTATTGCCATATATTAAATGATAACCAACCAATACAGCACAGCATCAGAGAAACATGGCGATAATAAACCAGAGCAGCATGCAGTACTCATATGATCCATTTGACTGGCATGCATAATGCTGCTGTTTGGCACTACATCATGATGGTGTTTACAAACGCGCCTATCACTGCGCATACTCACACGCGGTGTATTCAAGAGCATACTTTCTGCGCAGTCAGTGCACAGCTCATCCACGCAGCTGTAGGAACGTATTTCTACAGCCCAATAAATCCTTAAAAAGAAGAGCAAATGTGTTTGATTTATGGTAAGTCTATTTAAATTGTATGGTTTAAAATATTCAGCTGAAATTGAATTGTGTGGTGTCAGGATTTATTAGTCGTTTTGTGGTGTAGTTTTGTATTTTCTGTGTGCTTCTTTAAATCAGTATTTACATTTAGCTAACGGTTAAATACGAAATACTTCGTAATGTAGCTCCATTCTGCAAAGGCTCAAGATCCAAAGCTTTCATTACATCACGTCATTTAGTTTTCACCGTTCACTCAATGTGGATTTCAATGCATTTTTAAATATTATACATTAATAAATACAAATATTAAATAAATATAATACATTGATATTATTATTGATTTTTTTTAATTATTATTTATATTAATAAAACATTTGTGAACTTTGGCGTTTATGAATTTAAAAACATATAATTTTAAAAATATAATAATTGCATTTTTCACAAGACGAATTTAAATCAGTAACACTTGTGGAGATGCAACTTGTGTCACTATTAGAACATACTTGATATAACATAATCTAAAAAATAATACTATAATTTATAAAATATTTTATAATACTTTCATTTGCGTATCTAAGTAGTACAGAATGCTCTGGAAGCCCATGCACTCCCAAAGCTTTTAAATGTACTTGCATAAACAGTTACGTAAGAAATGAATTACACACCGCTTTGATCATATCTAGTCAAATAATGTGGTGTTTATATTCCTACAACGCTTTTAGTGGGCATTCGTAGCTAATACTAGAATACTAAACACGCAAAAACTGCACTGCACTGTTGCGCATAATTGACACTCTTGAGTTCCCTGCATTCACCGGCATGAGCCGGAAGTGTTCTGACGAGCTACCCCCGGAGGAGGTTAGTTATTCACAATATTATGAAAATAAATAATTATTAACCTCTCAAAACTTTATTATCTAATAAACAACTGTGTTGTTTGTTTGTTTACCCATTTATTAAATCGTAAAAGTGAGTGTTAGCGTTTTACACAGACTTACGCTATAATTGCTTCCTTTGACCGTAATAGTTTTGTTAGCTAGCTTTGTTTTGTATATATATATAAGTAAGTTACATTATATATTTCACTTTTTAATTGAAATAAAAAATGTTTTTCTTCCAAACAAAGTATTATTGCTAAGAATAAAAGGTGATTTGGTACTTTAGTCAGTTGCGGCATTTGTCAGACACGTTAGCATTACTTCAACGGTGCTCGCGCCCCCTCATGATCAGACGACGTCAGATGTTTATGAACATGCAGTTTCAGTCTGCAGGGTATTTGTCTCACTTTTGTGTTTAGGGGATGGAAGTGGACTGTAAACCAGAGGACATCTCTAAGTGTACCTATGAGGAGCGCTGTGTAGAGCTGGGAGACGTTAAAGACATGCGTCTGGAGGCTGAGGCGGTGGTCAATGATGTGCTATTCGCAGTCACAGACATGCACGTCTCTTACAATCTCAGCAGTGGAGTAGATGTGGCGTATATAAACGTTGAAACCAGAGAGGGAAACCGGTATTGCTTAGAGCTCACTGAAGCAGGGTTGAGGGTGAGTTATAAAATGAAACTAAAGAGGTCTCATTCATCCAGGGGTGTGAATCTGAAAAACAAACAGGATGTGTTCCTTATATCATAATATTGACAATGTAGTGATTTCGCAAAGCAGGGAATCTTAACCCGTGGAATGTATTTCTATCATGATTTTAAAGCACCAATGTTATTTTTCAGGTGGTGGGACACGCCTTTGATCAGGTTGATGAAGATTCGAGCACCCAGTATCATGAGACTGTTTACTCACTGTTGGATTCTCTGAGCCCTGGTTACAGAGAAGCTTTTGGAAATGCTTTGCTAAAGAGACTGGAGAGGCTTAAACAAAATGGACAGTGAGGGCTTGTCTTTCATTTAAAATATCTTTGCTTGCTAACAGTTAAACCAAGTCCTGTGTTGCTCTCAGCTTGAAGCATCAGTGATATTTTAACATTTTCAGTTTTAGCCTGTTGTTTGTTTTAACAGAACTTTCTGTGATTGTCTGGAAAATGACTTGTGATGTTTTAAGTATTTACTATTATTTAGAGGGAGCGCTGTAACACAACATGAGCTCAGATTAATACTCTACATACAGTAATTATCTAAGTTAAAACATTTGGAAGATGTCATCAGAACTAATGTATTTTATGTTACCTTAAAGGTTCACTGATTTTGGCTTAACTGGGCCCAGCAAAGTATTTGTTATAGAGCTCTGTACTGTACTTCTGTCAA
Organism: Botia kubotai; assembly: GCA_036877585.1. Classification (NCBI taxonomy): domain Eukaryota; kingdom Metazoa; phylum Chordata; class Actinopteri; order Cypriniformes; family Botiidae; genus Botia; species Botia kubotai. The sequence continues at coordinate 8,064 of JAZGTI010018947.1, read as the reverse complement.
CTGTACAGCATGGTTCAGTATTATCATTAAAAATACATCAGATGCCTTACTACTTTCAGTAATATTTTTAGGTTTATCCTGTCAACAGAGAATTGGTAAAAATTGATTACACCTGTAGAACTAGTAGGCCTTTTATTAAACCAGTCCCAAGAATGAAAGATGGTGCATTTTAGCACTGAAACAGAAGCTTTATACTTTTATTGGCTTTGTGTTGTAAAGAGTGGGATATACTCATGGTTGATTAAACAATATGTAATTCAAATACTGGTATTTTTAAAAGGTTTTTAAAAAACTTTTTTATTGTTTTGGGGATTAAAGATTTTAAATCATGTAGTGTTTTAGGCCCCTTATTTAGTTGGTTAAAAATGACATGCTCTATATATTGCACAGAATTGCACTAAAGGTAGTAATAAGGTAGCCATTTTCTGAAATGTTTAGAAGGGCTGCCTAAATATTCTACAAAGGTTACATTTCATTTTGTTTTATTTCCCTGTAATTCAGTTCAGAGAGAACAAAATGAATTGAATCAATACTTCATGCATTAATGTAGGAAGTTTTCATATGATGGGTTTCTACCTCATGTTTGAGTTTTTAATTTTCAGCCTGTTTGCTTTAGCAGTTGGTTTTGGATAAGCAGAGGACAGTGGTATCCTGTTTTGTGATAATAGGGAACAAAATACACCATATATCTGTCCCAAACAAGCTTCATCATTTCCTCAATGTTTGTTTAGGTAACAAAGATAAAACATGAAAGTGTTTAAATGACTTACATGGCACATACATTGTATTCTGTACCTTGAGAAAGTTGCTTGTTCTTTTTCATTGTAATAAAAAGCACACATTCAAAAGTTATGTTGGTCTGATGTAAATTACTACCCATCATGTTTTGCAAAAGAGATTTTATATTTATAAGCAATCATGTGTACTTTTGTTTTAGCTAAGGATGAGTATTGCTAAAGCAAACTGACAGTAAGAGATTGTTTTCAAAGCAAATGGTTAATATTTTATATTTCAAATTATTTGTCAATAACCATTTCTACACACAGTTTTATATTAGGCATAGAAACTGAGCAATCTTGACATTTTGTTACATTTAGATTGTTTGCCGCTACACTCCCTAAAGCACATGCTATTGAAGAACCAGTATTAAAATAAATACCTTATAATTACTGCTCATAAAAAGGGAACTGAAACTGACACACACTGTACACACAGAGTGATAGAGTGAGTGTGTTGTTTAACACTTTCAGCACATTCCTGTCATCTTAGAAGTCTTGATTATTTACCCTGGTACCAATTATCTGTTAACTTTGATGAAACTGGAATGCATTCTTTGTAAAGTAATCAAATGAGCACAAACTCTATGAGTTCTGCTTTTATGCTATAATGATCAAATTGGAGAATATAAACCCAAGCCCAATGAAAGTCACTGTACCATATAAAAAGTACTTTTATTTTAGTCTGACAGTAACATACATTGCTTATTAAACATGGCCTTTCAGTTGTGGTCACCTAAGACTTTGCATTGCTTTAGTAAAATAAGACCATTTTAAAATGAGTAAAAAGTGAATGATTGATTGCTCAAAAAGCTGAGTATTGACTAGCCACAAAGCTAACAAACAATTACGTGAGCTTGATTTCATGATTGAGTCACCAACACTGATCTCTCACATGAACCAAATGCCATTTGTCAGTATCTCATCTTGGTGAATCATTGGTAACATTTTAGCAGGACACAAAACGGAATTAGGCAATTATTTGTAGTGACATGCATCTATAGATTGATATCAAAAGTTAAAATGACAAATCTGTCATTGTAAGAAATCATAAAATTAGCTTTTGTTCAATTATATCTAAAATAATCCATAGAAAATTTAGGCACACATACAGAGATTATTTTCCTTCCTAAAATCCCTTTTTGAGAGTCCTTTTCTTGGATTCAGTGTTGGCCTTTAGCTTACAATCTGAACAGGGAACCTGATGCAAAATAGATCTTCATTGGAGTCATCCCTTAACTCCCATTCCACAACCAGCCTTAACTAAAAAACAAAACAAGCTTTTAATCAAGTAAATGCTGTTAAAGGCTAAAATGGGTTACAGCCATATTTGGAATTACAGCATTCTCTAGTTAAAGAGGATGTGAAACAGTGAACATCTAACAAGTTTTTTTATAACACTTACACTTGGGTACTCTCTCTTGACAGGCAACTGGTTGACATAGCTGTACATTTTTTGTTCCTGAACCGGGCACTGGATTCCAGACTTGCAACCATCATCATTTGGAATGGGGAAGGGAACAGGAATACCAGAAATCACTCCATGAACCACAGCTTTACAAGCCTGGCTTGTAACACCTAAAAAAATCATTAGTAATGATCATAAATTATCAGTATTTGCTGTTAAAATAAAAAACTTACCACTGCTGAAGGTTACATTGACAGTGTAGGACTGTCCCTTATGAAGCTGGCATGGCTGTTGAGGGCAGGGCTGGACATCAACCTCTATAACTTTACCATGTTTTGAGCCTATAAAGGCAAATGGATTAAAAAATGATGCATATCAACATCTCAGGAAAACAATAAAGATTGTATAAATATGATCACATCCAATTCGTGCATTATGGTCCAACAAAATAACTTCTATACCATTCTATACATGCATACAGTAGATTACATACAGTACTTTAATTAACTACAACGCAGGTGTAGATACACAGGTGTACATACATAAAGTATACTTATAATATACCTAAACTTTGCTTAACTATACTTAATAAATACTTAATATACTTTTTTTGTAATGAAACCCTTCTGTATGCCATCCATCAATCACAGACTCTGAAATATGTCTGCATTTCTGGAAGAGTTTTTAGAAATATGCACAGGCACTTTGGGTCTAATCCTGAAAAATATATTCAAACTTTGAATACTAAAGCAATACATCTTAAAAACTAAAGCATAATTAAGACTTTTATCTAGAGGACTACGTAATCTAGATTACATATAATCAATTACTACCCAGCACTGATTATATAATTCTACATATACATGCATTAGAAATATAAAAAAATACCTTGCAAATATCGCAAGAACTTTTTTATGCTTCAATGGTAAAAAAATGTATGCCTCAAGGGTCAATAGCACTTACCACAGTCCGCAAATTTCACTTTCTCAGCGTAAGTATATGCGAGAAAAGAAAGCAAAACAACGCAGATCACACGGTAGTCCATGGTTCACATAAATCCTGTAAAGACAGAAAACACGCATTTACTAATGTTTAGAGTAGACAAGCAAAACAGCTGTATTACTCAATCACATGACAGTAGTTCATCATAGAGAAGCAGAGTTCATCATGAACAGTTTGAGTACGCTTCCTCTTTAAAATGGGAGAAAAGTTACTAAAACACAGAAAGACAAGCAAAACAGGTAAAGGCAAACAATCGAAAGTGAGAAATACCTACTAATTAAATTTAAATGTGTAATACGTTCCAAACCCTGCTGTAGTCCCCAGTTCTCACACCTTATTTCCGTGTCACAAGACGGTATAAACTGTCCTTCAATCAAATACTGTCTGTGTGGGCGTAGTTAACGCTTAACCAATGGCAGTGGCGAATGAAAAAGAACACGCACAAGGGGTGGGGAATCCTGTTGCCAAATACACTAAAATATCTCTCTATCGGCCAAAATTATAAACATATCCGACTGTTAATAAAATGTAAAGTGCATATTATTTTTCCTTTTTAATAAGTTATTTTGACACCATTATTATTATGTCTTACACGAAGACATCAAGACTATTCATGTATATCAAGCTTTAATTTATGCTCGCTGATTTTTACTGTGCTGCACTTTGGAATTACATATGCATTTTTTTAATGTTTGTTAAAGTGAGCAGAAAACAAATGTAACTTACAACATAAAAAGTAATTTTTTACAATTAACAAATGCTACAAAATAAATTATTGGGGTAACGAAACAGAACCTGGCAACCCAAATTAATGCTCCCTCTGTATTGCACCTGCGCAGTAGCTTTTACGTTATACAAGATGTCATTCGCATGGAGACTTCTCACCAGCGCCCCTAAATCAGCATTATTTTACCTTTCCAAGTATGCATATACTACTAGAATGACAGCAATTCTTTAGAGTTTTCTTGTTTAATACAAAGCGACTTTGTTTGTTTGATATAGTCTATAGTGGAAGGCTTAGCTAGCTAGTTAGCTTTAGTACACAGTCGTGAGCAAAATGACTTCATTTTACTACCTTTAAGAAATCTTTTTTTAAGGAGTTTTTTAATGTTGACTATTATTCAACATGTCATATAAATGTTTAGTTTAATTAAGGTGTAATTTTCCAATGTGAAGATGTATACTGCTAAGTTGTGGATAGTCACTCTTATATTAGCTTTTTACTTAATGCGTAAAAACAAACTTCTTTGTATTAAACTTATCAAGTCATAGTTTTTTTAATCCCGTTTTATATTTCAGTTATTGAATATAATTACATTGAGTTGTGATTGTATTGCTCGTTGGCTATATTTTACCAAAATCAAGGGCACTGTCCTCTGATGTTTTATGTTGTTCTCCAGTGTGTCTTTAGCCAGAGGTCATTCAGTGAGAAGATGCCTGTCTCTTCACATCTCACCTCTCACTTCCATTGTGCACTACAGCAGCACAGCCTCATTTTCTAAAGAGCAGCTAGACACATCCGGCACAGCTGATGACAACATTAATCTCAGTGAATCCTGTGTCAAGGTTTGACTCCACCTAGACCTCATCTTGGATACTTTACATTGATTGCATTTATTAATTAGGTACCCAAAAAAAGTAACTCATAACCCACGGCATGGGCACCAAATAATAATCCCCTTGTGTGATTTTGTGATATATTTGTTGTTCCTGCAGAGGCTTACAGAGATTATGAGTAAAGGGGAGTATTTGAGGATTACAGTGGAGGGAGGTGGATGTTCGGGTTTTCAGTATAAATTCTCAGTGGACACAGTCAGAAATGAAGATGACAGGTAATAATACAATTATTTTAAAAACGAAGCTTAGAACGCCTCATGTGCATTAGTTATTAGTGGTACTTGCTAAAAACTAACAACATACAAACCTCAAACGTTATGTATTAAATTTTGGCAATGATGTCCTACACTTTTTGTGCAAACAGGAATACTACCTCAAAACCTGTGACATTTAGAGGATAGACGTGCTATTATTTTTCTAAGCAACATTGAAAGAAAGATCCAGGGCAAATTCTAAATATTTGGGGGAGGGCTTTTTCTTAAGTGGCCACCATCAAGGTGGTAAATTTGTCCTCTGAACCATCCATCCCCAGATGCACAAATCTAGTCAAATCAAACATTCATACCAGTGTTTATTCTCCTACATTTATTTCTGTCTGCTTTGGTGTTTTTTCAGAGTGTTTGAAAAGAATGGTGTTGGAGTAATACTGGACAAGGACAGTCTGGAGTTTGTGAAGGGATCCACAGTTGACTTCAGTCAGGAGCTTATTCGCGCTTCTTTTCAGGTGTTAAAGAACCCTCAGGCTGAACATGGCTGCTCATGCGGTTCATCCTTCTCTATTAAGGTTTGAGGCACAGTGTCTCTTCAGCATTTCAAAGTTGTTAAACCATAAGTTAAGGCATGTGCTTATAGCAATCAGTCAGAAGCTGCATTTACAGTTTTTGTTGATATGATGGGTTCTGACAAATGATTAAAAATCTATGATAATATAACCAGATTGTCACATGGTAAAAAGAGTTCAAGCTCTGGTGTATTGTGTATAAAGAAGAATGTAAATAGATTTCTAATAAATTTTAGGATTATGTTTTTCCATTGTGCAAAATCGCTGCTGATGTTGATATGTTGAATGTTGATAGTTGTGCCTCAGTTAACCTTTGTTGCTTGTGAAAATACACAATAAAATAACAGTGTTTGATCATTGTGGTGTTTTGAGGCAACTGACAATCACATGATGTGACATGGTCAACTTTCTTATTTCATACGAAAGATTTAATCAAGTAATGTGTATTTTGCATGAAGTGATTAGAGCACTGGATTAAATAGCTTCCTGATTACATTATCTGCTTGTTATGCGTCTTGCCATTCAAGTGTCATCATCATGAGATGATGAGAGATGATCAAAGCAGATAAACAAAGCTTCTACTTCAGTGTTTTTCAGTTTTTTTGCTAAATGTTTTAGGTCCCTCATAACTAGGCCTACCGACACACTAATTAAATAATACTTTTTGTAAAAGAAAAATGTGGTTTTTATTTTATTTGCATTTGCTGTACTACAGTAATGAGTATCTCATTTCAATAAATTCAGATCGCAAACATTGGTGAAACATTTCCTCATATATGAAATATAATTTCTCTGCTGCTGTAATTTTGTGATTTTCCTGCAATGCATAACAAGTGTGTTATAATAATATCCAATAACACCTCCAATAATCGTCAACAAGAGCTTTACATGGACTTGTGATATATATATATGTATCTTTTTTATTATTAAAGTTGGCCTTTAAGAAACAGTTCACAAAAATATACAAAAATGTCTTTACAAATTATATTTACATTGATAAAAAGAACAAAACATGCATTAAACACGTATCAATCAGAATGGTGCATTTTATATCTTCAGTTCATTCTGAATCAGGACAATCCAGCTGAGTGAAACCAAATGTAATTAAAAAAGAATAAAAAAATACTTTGAATCTAAATCAGAATGATTTAGTGATTTAAGATAAGTCAGCATTGAAACAAACTCCATTCATTTTCTGAAGGAACAGTTGCATTAGTTTTTCTCTTTTAAACTGATCTCAGATATTAAACACCTATTTATTCAAACAAACACACACAAACAGACACATCTCTAGTTTGCTAATTGAGCTAAAGTTGCTACATATGAGTTTAGGAGTGTTTATTTACTGTTTTAGTGAGACTGAGGTTTGATGATTGAATATCACGTTTAAGATCAACATTAAAAGACCACTGGACTACCACAGTGAGCAGGTCAAGTATGCAGTGCATAGAATGCTTTGGCATGCTGACGTCCCAGAATATAACACCAGTGTTACATTCAGGAAGAAAGGCCACAGGAGATATATGAATCCTTGAAAAGAACCAAGAAACCAAACCAGCAGATAAACAAATACGACAAAACAGTTGTCATATAAAAGAAGAAACTCTACAGGTTGTTTAAGGCTAATCATATTTAGCTTGCTACAAGTTCTTTGTCGTTTGAAAGAAAAAAACAATACAAACAGACAAACTTAAAAATAAAAGACGTTCTGCAACTTGTAGCTCATTTTTGTTGAAGGTGTGGGGTAAACACATATGACAACATCTTTTACATTAAGTCATGTGACACCTTTGTGTAATTCAAGAACAGTTTAATTCAGGTACGTGTAATAACAGGGCCAGCAGCTTATTAAGATCCATGCACCTGGTCATGGAGCAGACAGGTGTTTAAGACCCCGGAATTACTCCATGATTCTGTTCATCTGGACTCATGGTGGTTTTGAGGCATAAGGGAAGGGAGGAGATAGTGTTCTCTCAGTGAGGAGCATGGACACATCGCCACACAAACAGGCTGATTAACAAAAGAAAAAAATACAGAGAGAAAATATAAACAGTTTATAAAACATTACTAACTAAAATGCTCTGTGCCAAAACATAGTAAGCTGCCTACCTAGACAACATAAAGCCAGGACAGGCATACAGTCAATGCACAGGCTGTTTCAGAACTTAGGCATCAGCAGTTCACAGCTTTCTAAGACAGTTCACAGCTTTTCTATTTTTTTCTAAGACAGAAGGCAATCCCAGAATGCATTGTGATTACCTCCAAAATGTTTACCCATAATTTTGATTTATAAATATATATCTTAATGTTGCTATATATTAATATATATGAAAATATATATGAAACTGCAATTTCATGTTTCAAACAGAAATGGCAATAGAAGGACTGCAGCTTTAAATGTTTTGCCATGAGTAGTTAAAACAGCTTTTTAAAATCATGTTAAATAAACATGTTAAGAGTGCTATTTGTATCCCATTAGA
>JAZGTI010018945.1:0-11358 GCA_036877585.1 Botia kubotai | reverse complement strand
ACAGCACTTGTATCTAAAGAATAAGAATGTGAATTTATATTGCTCTCACCAAAACACATTTTGGTATATAAAGTCTGTCCAATAGCTTTATAAAGCAATATAAAGCTATTGGACAGACGGGGAACGTGGTTCAAGAACGGACTGAGGAAGGCCATTAATGTAAAGCAAAATAACCAGGAGGGTTTGTGATATGCTTGTCAGCCTCTTACAGTGCTGTACTTTCATCTTTGCCCCAGCAATCTGGCTCCAATTCACAAAGCAATCTCCATTCACACCATCAACCCGACATGCACAGTGATTTGTGAGTCGTATGAATTCATGATGTGCGATGAGGTTAAATGTTGGGGGATCTCCGCTACCCTACAGCTGATGAAGAGCCTCCTGTGAGGTGAAACTTCTTCAATAAATGGAAAAACACATCCAGTCGCTGCTCAATAAAGTCTGCCAGACATCTTCTGAGTAAAAGACCAACATTCCAAGAAATGTTTGTGGAAGGAAGGTCAATGCAAGAGGATGAGTAAGATTTCTTAAATTAGTGATCAAAAACAGAGACATGATGAGGTAGCTGAGCTTTCACTAGGCAGCATCTGGGTCCCATCAGGTGTTTTCTTCAGGTTCGCCATTTCTCTACACGACACAGCAAATCTGTTATTATTTTTTTATTTTGTCAACTGAAGAGTTTGACTTTTGGACTTTGGTCCAGAAATTAAAAGTAATTTTTTTTCAGTTCTTTGTAGAATTCTGTCTGGGATGTAACAGTATGAGTAACAGTATTTTGAATATTGTTTGAATATTTTTGAAACGGATTGTTTGACGGTTTTTGTTGTATGAGTTTTTACTTTAGCTTCCATTCATTTTTTGAATCTTACGACCTTTATAAAGTTGTTTTGGCTGTATGTGATTCAGCCTGACTGAAGACCTCAGTGATATTTGACTGTGATTGTGTGATCTTTGATTTCCAGCACCCTACTCCCCTTCCCTCCATAATGACCCACGAGGCACAGGAGAACCTGTGTCCAACCTGCGCTCCTGCCACTACAGTCCTGTCTTTTATCTGCTGGACAATGGTAAGAAAGTGTCCAGCCCCTTAAGCACATACAGACACTTCGTCTGTGTGTGTGTTTTGTATGGGGGTCGCATGCTGCAGTAGAAATAGCCTCACGCTCGTAGTGCCACATGCCACGCTCTGTGTTTCTGAAGTGTTAGGTGTGTGCGAGTGTGTATGCAAGTGTATGTGTGCTTTCCGTGTGGGTAGTGCTGGCATGTGTGTGATTGGGGCATGGTAGTATATAGTATGTGCCGCGCATATGTGTGTTGATAAAAAGGGTGATTTTGAAAGAATGTCGCCTGCACATCCCAATGGGGTCATATGACCCTAGATCTTTTTTATACACTTCCACTGTTACAATATGTAGTTAGATAACTGAATATATAACATACACAGTATGTATAGCAACTGAATTGATGCCTAAGTGTGTAATAAAATTTGATGAGGTTAACAACAAGTTCAATTAATAACAATCTACTAACAAGTATAAATACATTTGTAGTGTCTGTGCACATCTGTGAAACATCTGGGCACGTGTGAGATGGGGTCAAATAGTTTGTGTTAAGGTTAGCACCTTAAATTAAATTTTCATGATTCAATTTTTATAAAATGATATTGTCATTTGTGGATTATAGAGTTTGTAGAGTATATCTTGAAACATTCATTAGCTTTGTACATATACAGGGCAGCAGTGGACAGTTGACTGTGTGTTTGTGCGCAAATGTAAACAAGTGTTGCTCACTGTCCTACAGGCTATTGTGTTTGTAGACATTTACCATATTGAAATGGAACACATTCAACATCTTTGTTATGAAAATCAACTTATTAGGGCAAATAAAGAAATATCGAGAAGTGAAATATTTGACTGACTGTTGGTACCATTTAGATTTTCATTAAGTTAAAACTTGGAAGGCACAGCAAATGCAAAATCAAACTTATATATAGTTCATTCCTTACATTAGGTTTTGTTTTGTTTATTTGTAATGACTAGAATTAGCAGCTTTACGAAAGCTACTCTATTTCCTAGACGTGCTATGTCTTTTATCTACTACAAATCAATTAAATAAATACAAGAAAATTAATTTGCATTTCTGACCAGCAAAGCTTTGTTTCTGAGCATGGTGGAGAGAATGGCTACATGCATGAGCATCATGTTTATGCTAATAATGCTTTGTCTACCATTGGAAACATGCTGCATGTTAATGGCCTTGTGTTGGCTCATTTTAAAAACATAAACAAAAAATACAAACGTCACTAAATAGGTGACACCAATTAGGCATGCTTTCTTTCGTCTGGCAGAAGTAAATGAATGTGTTTTTGATTCACATGCAAGCAGTAAAATGCAAAGAGAGTAAAATGATCGCGATTAGCCATTTGATATAACCAAAAACACATTGCGACTCAAAAATGCTAATGTATGTTTGCTAGAATGACATTACTCAGAATTCATTGTAGTTCAGCATCTGAATTTTAAGCGCACTCGTGAAGTATATCTGCCATCTTCCTCAAGCGGAAGATGGCGCGAGCCGAAGGAGTCAGTAATTCATGCAAATTGCAGTGCAGGGTAGCAGAAGACCGTTTTTGAGATCAATCCAAGAACAATCCCAAATTACTGTTGGTCTGAATCAGCCTCACAGAGGAGTCGTGGTATTCAGAATGTTCTAACGAGCTGCTAAAAGACTCATGAAATTCTGCCCATGGAAGAAACAATAAAACAGGGACGCCTCTGGAGGTCTGACGCTGAAATCTGTGAATACCAGCTGTTGTTTGTCCTTGTAGCTTTACCACTGAATTACAATAATCAATGATGTCCAACTTGTGCTTATACAGAAAAAGATGGGTCTATACATGCAGACATAGCTTGCATATCATTTAATGTTGCTCTGATTTTAGCATGTAGGCACATTACGCTTTTTTGTCCTTCTGTCTGTTCTCTGTGCTTCCAGACATGTGCAAGCTGTTATTATTAGTGTAAAGAGTAGTTTGAAGGATTCCACATCTAAGACACAGATTACTGATCCCGGGATTTTAATAACTGATTTTTCCAAGAGCAATTTTTTCTTTACCTTTATGGAAGAAGAACGGGTAGGAGAGAATACCACAGCCCGGTCCCTTTAAAATGACGCTGTTTTTTAGCATATTTTATGAATGAGCGCGTCCCCTCCGCCTACCAATAACTAGCAATAGAAGTAGCGCAAAATGATTTTGCTAGGCTGTGACGTCAATTAAAGGCTGTTGCCTTTTTTAGGTGTATTGATGTGTCACACCAGCTTCCTGGGTCCCACTTATAATTGCAAGAACAGCAATCATCAAACCATTTCATGGGGTCTTTAAGTGAAAGAGCGTTAGCACCAAGCTGAAAATCATCATTATAATCATTGTACAGTCACACCCACTTTACAAACATTTATTTGAAAAGTGCATCAGATAACAGAATTTTATTTAAATGGCTGATTATTAATCTATGTGCCTGTGCTGCTTTGAAAATAGAATTATGAACTGATACTCCAAATACACTCATATTTTTCAGTTTGTTTGTTAAATCTCATTTGTGCAATAATCTTATAATTTATTCTTCCTTAGACATTTAGCTCAGCACACAGTAACCTTTGAGATGCAAAATGCTTGCAAAATGTTGACCGTTCCTTTATATGCTTTTACTTTTATTTGAACTTGTGTGTGTGTGCGCGTGTGATTGGTTCCGGTATATTGTTTGTGGTTTGTATTCAATACAATAAAATAGATCCTAACTGTTACCTGAATTTATGAAATTTTACTATGTAAAATGTTCTTCCCCATCTGAGGGAATATAAATAAATGAAATTGGAATGGAAATAAATGGATGATGCATTTGCGTGTGTGTGTTTACTGCATGCACTAAAGATTACAGATACATCTCTGTTGTCTAGTGGCAGTATGCAAGCGGGCATGACTGTCGAATGATGCGTCACATGTCAATGTATAACATCTGCATGTGTTGCACAAAATTATTTTATTTCATCAAAATATGATTTTGATTCGAGCTGATCTTTTTATTTTCTTGACCTTTGCATCTTTGGTTTTATTTTTTTTAAATTGATTAATTGCCCCTTTTGTCCTATTTTGTTTTGTTTCAGTAAAGGGACCAGGCAGAAAGTTAAGTCTACCCACAGATCTTAAGACTGATCTTGGTACGGTAGGCCGAAAGCGAGCAGTTCCTTTTCTTGATTCTTGCCTTTGATTCATCAACTTTCTCTGTTTCCATCCTGTTGAGAATGAAATTATGAAGCCCCTGCACTTTAAAGTTCATATTTGATGTATTTTTAATTTTTATCACTTTCTGTCACTTTCCTCTCGTTTGAATTCATGAAGTGGTGCGAAGTTCCCTCATATCTGCGTGTGGTCTTTTTTTATTTTTATTAACTTTTTTTAAAAAGGCTTTTCAATGTACATTTTGCAAGTGTTTACAAAGGTGGTTTGTTCACCATATTCATTCTTAAGTTGAGAAGAGTATCACTCTGAAAACTCGCTCTCGCTCTTTCGCAATTGGTTCATTCTTTACCTCTAAACAGCCTTGCTCCATCGTAATTGGATCATTCTATACCTCAGAACATGCTCTAACACTATTGGATCATTCTCTAACTCTATGAAAGCCTGCTCCATTGTGATTGGACCATTCTCTGCAAATGAGCTTGCCTCATCGTGACTTGGCCCATTTTTCAGCCTTTATGGCAGTACTCCAAAATGTCTTACTGTGTCTCTTTCACCGAGTATCTCTCCTTGTTCTCTTTTCCTTTTCCTCCCTCTTGTCTGGCTTTTCTGTTTCGTGCTAGGCTGTGACTAACACACCTCTTGCTGAGGGCTGAACACTTGAACAATTTCTTGTGCCAAATTTGACCTCATGTGTAATAACAAGTTTCTTTAACAGGTTGAGCTGTGGCGTATTACAATGGAAACTGTTCTGGGCCGTGAACGAGTACTCTCATTTATAATCCTTGAAGGTTTTGATTTGTTCTTGCTGAAAACTGTTTCGAAAGCACAGCAGTCATGGGTCATTTTATAATCTAAAAATGCTATCTTGAGGGTTTCAGCTCTGGGTGTAGAAAGATTGAGACTTATTTAGAAAGGTAAATTTTGTGTTATTTGAATGCATGGAAGTGAGGGCGAGTAACAGAGGTGGTTTGTATGTGTGTCTGTAGGTAGGTTGGGGTTGAATTGCTCTATACAGTGTTGTTGTGCGGAACTGTCTCCCCTTGAATGCTCCAGGGCTGTAGCTGTCATCCTCAAGCCCTCAATTAATGGCCCTGGGCACATTTGAAAACAATGGCCCTCATCCCTGATGCAGGCCAGGAAACACAAGCATAAAAATGTTCTTGTGGACTGGGCTCCATTTTTGGGGCTTTTTCGTCATATGGTCTAACCTTCCATCTACAGCAAGTAGGAATATCAGAGCAGACCTGTTATGATTTAAAAATGTCCTGCTTTGGACAATATACATTTTTAGTAACTGAAATCAAATACAAGTTATTGTTTTTATTAGTCTCTGTCTATGACATAACAATGACTGATACAAAACAACATACTGTAGGAAAATAACTTCCCAGCAAAATAAAAAAGTTGTTAACAGTAGGAGAATAACAAAAAAATTAGGTCTTTAAAATTGTGGTTTAAGTTCCACAGACTTACTACAGATGGTGTTCTTAATAGTGCTTTGTTTCGCCATGAGTCAGTTTCAAAGTTTCGGTTGTCTTCGGTCCAAGTCTTCAGTGTTATATCACAATGACTGAACAGAAATCCCACTGATATAAAATAACAGTAGACAGTTGTGCCCTGTGTTGGTATGAAAGTGATTGATTTAAATTGATATACAAGAAGGAATGAGGGAGAGAGAAAATATACAAGTAGAATTTTAATATAATCAGAAGTCTGTCAGTGTTTAGAGGTCCCGTGGCGTGTATGTATATACGGTTAGACAGGGTCTAGTGAGACTTTTGTGAGACAGTTGTGTTGAAGGCAACAGTTGAAATGCACCGTTTTACAAGCAGGGAGTTTGGATGTCCCTCTGCTTCTGTAAACTCAACCAGACCTCCCTCAGCTTCCCACAGGAGCAGAATGCAACTGTAGTTTTTGTTTGTTTGTTTGTTTGTTTGTGTGGGTGTGTGTTTGAAATCAAGCACTCCACCATCATTGGAGTTGTGTCTTAAGAAGAGATGAGAAGGCCTCTATGAATGCCTGATTCTTTTGAGCAGCTATTCTTTTTATTTTGTTTTGTTTTTTCCTTCCAGTTCCTTTTTTCTAAAAAATATGCTGGTCTTTTGCCTGTTTATACTGTTCTCTCTCTCCTTTGCGGCTGCATTATTTTCATCTCACTGCCCTCTTCATCTCTCTCTCTTACTAATCTCAGTTTGGTTCCTTGCTAATGCTATGCCCGTTGTTACAGATCATGTGAATGGACATTGCACTAGCCCCACCTCCCAGCCCTGTCCAACTGGGAGGGCCAGAGTCCCAGGGGGCCCCGAAGGGGCACGCCTCGCCCGCAGAGGGCCCGGCCGACCACCCTTCCGCAAGGCCCAGTCTGCCGCATGCATGGAGGTCTCTTTGCCTGTGTCCTCCCTCACCGAAGGTGTGTGCTTGTTCTCCAGCTCCTTTATCCCTTTATTCCATTTATCCACATATTCCCACTGTCCCTCCCCCTTCCTGCATGTTTACCAGTTATCAAGGGATACAAGGAGGTGGGTGGGGGTTTTTATTGCTGTGTTTGCTCTGATTTGACTGCCTTTTCCTTCTGTTGATTGCTTTGTTTTGCACTCTGTTGGAGAGATTGGTGACTTCAACAGACCGTTCATGCCACACAAGAATCTTACCCCTTTTCTACAGAGCTGGTGCCCAGCCAGGAAACCTGCAGAGGTCTCCGAGATATGAATGCAAAACAGTGTTGTGCTGTGACTGACTTTATGACTACATAACCTGCCGACAAACAACCATCACACATCACCATCTTTGTTGTATTGAGAAGTATTGACATATACAGTATTTTCATTTAGAAGCTTTATGCCATCATGAAAGCAAAAAGACACATAAAAATACATTTAACAGTTAGATTATTTTGTTGTTGTTCAGAATCACCTTTTTATTGGTGAGATGCACAGAACAGGACGAGCTTGGGCTTGGGCACCAGAATGTTGTTGGTAGAAAAGGAGTAACAGGGTACTTCTTTATACACCAATTATTCTGCGTTACTGCTGCTGGAACCTAAAATTTGGTGACAGGTTTTTGTGATCTCATAATAGGTTTGTGTTCTGAACTTCAATGCTGTTAGTTTCTATTGAAGGCCGTGAAAATGAGGATAAATGGAATGAATGTTTCAAATAAATGTATTTTATTAAGCATTCATCCAAGTCGTTTTCAAAGTAAAAGAAGAAAAGGGAAACAACACAAACCTTCCATAATGTGACTCACAAAAATGACTGGGCTTTACAAGCTTTGGGGATCTTTGTTCCCTTTTATGTTTGAGACTATATCTGTGCTTCAAACATGGAGGCTGAGGCAGATACCACTGTGAGCCTAATTACACTTTTGTTTTAATGCTTTTAATTACCGCCTCTGCACACAGTCGTTCGACAGGTGGGTTGGCGATGTTAATTGAAAAATTTATGTAGACAGTCTCTATAGAACAGAGCTTTGGTTTGTGTCACATTTATGGCTTTGTTCTTTCCTTATGACCCTTTTTCTTAGGGTGAAATGTTTAATGTTTCCTCTGGGATCACTAAAAGAGAACAAATGCGCAGACAATTCAACCGACAATATGTTGCCACAAGAAACTTTTCTTGTGAAGTTTAGTATGTGTTCGAATGTTTGTGCATATGGCTGCCATGTTTTAATGTCAAACGCTGGAGAGTGTGGTAGTGTGTATTTGTGTGTGTCCATTCTTGAAGTAACGAAGAGCCCTGCTTTAAAGGGGTCATATCGTAAAATTAAATAAGGAAGGGACTTCATAACTCTCGAATATAGGGGTTCCGTGGGTACCGTGATAATCTCAGAACTCTTAGAACTTAGTCTTTAGTCCAGAAAGGCCATTTATTGAAACAAAGCTGGAAGAAGTCTCATTTTGAATGTAAGAGTGAAAAATGGGACAATTTCAAAGCTTGAGCAGCTCCCGGCTGTGTGTAGCTCCTGCCACTCTTCATATTGTTCCCAGGACTGAATCTGATCTGAACAGTCTGCATAGCACTTTTAGATCAGATTGTTTTGGGAAACCTGTCACAAAGTAATGGAAGCTTTGCAAGGAAGTCAACGTTATTGAACCCATCTGTCAATCCACAGCTAGAGAATAGCTTGCAAAGAGTCTTAAAGACAAAGTAGCAAAAACTTAATTAATTCCAGGAGTCAGAGAGTCATTTGTAAATGGAATTTAGGGATAAAAATAAAAATATGAAATGATTGCCAAAATTAATGATATGGCCCCTTAACTGCTTACATGGACTGTTGTGCTCAACACGTTCCCGTTTACACCCACTCAGATGTCCCTGACTTCTGTGTATTGATGTCAAAGCTCTGTCCTTGTCAGTTATATGTGTCCCTACAGCAGCTGTTGTGCTTATATAGATCATCTGTAGAGCAGTAACACACCGCTCAGATCACATCCTCACTGCACTCTGACTTCCTGTCATTCGCTAATCCACTCGTCACCACCTGTGTCCATAATCCTGTTTATGTGAAGGACGTACGTGAAGGAGTCAAACAGCAGCGCACAAATAATCTCACCGAGTTCATGTGATTTTTAAGACAACCCCGAATGACGATCTCTGCACTGATTTTGCCTTACCATAATAATTTCTATTTGATTTAGAATAAACCAGGTCCTGTTTCAAAAGAGATTATGTGATGGCTCGCTAGCTAGCAGTCAAAAGAGCCATTTTCTCCGTCTCAAATTTTCACCTGCAGATTCTGACAGTTTTTCAAGCGAAATATTCATCTCTGAATCCCTTATGCACGGGCTCAGCTTGAATGTTTTTAATTGAATAGCGTCTTGATGTTGGAACGATTCCATGTCCTTTCTCACAGCCTGGTCCAGTTACAGACACGGCTTTCTTTCCCCCTCTTGAAAAAGTGTTATTGTCCGTCAGAGGACTGCCTACCGCTTCTTTGGTCTCGACGCGTGACGGTCGTCCCTATCGCTACGGTAACAGGCATGCGGTGCCGCAGTGGGGTCGCTGGGATAATTAAAGGTCAATTAGCAGCGAGGAGAGCCAGGCCGCCGCTAATGAGACACGCTGCAGGAAGAGAGAGCTACGGGGGGCTAGAACGCTGGGATATGTAGTCTCGTATAAACAAGCGCGAAGCGTGGAACACGCACACGGTTAGGCGCTAGAAAACAAGGCTATAGGCATGATGGAAATGCAAATATGCATGTTTATGCTAAAAAATATGTAGCCCTACAACATCAAGCGTCAAGACACAGTTTAAAAAAATGTCAACAGCTGCGAGCACAATTGAACAGATGGACAATCAGATACAATAGGAACGCAGCTTACGCAGCAAGCCAAATTGTGCACAGGACATACACGAACTGGAAACACAGAGTTCATGCAGCGCTGATAAAGACACTCTAGCCACTCTTTTCTATGTAGGAAAGAAACTCATTGAGGCATCCAGCACTGGTGAAATGAGATTTCCACGGAAACGGCTTGCTCGTTCCGTAGGGTGAGGGCGTTGTTGCTGTTTCTAATAAAAGGTTTGTCATTTGGCTCTCCCGCAGTGATTGACAGTCAATGACCTCAGCAAAGAAATCCCAGAGAGAGAGAGAGAGCATGAGCAGGTTTTTTCTGTCACTCGTCTCTTTCATGAAATATTCAAGCTAACAGGCTAACAGGATGGATACGACTAATTATCTTCACTGTCCCCACAGATACAGGTGCTGTCTCTAATAGAAAAGGTCATTTTGTGTGTCTTCACACAAACCTATAGGGCTGTGTGATTTTGTGTGTGTGACCATTTGACACTGTGTGTGTGAGAGAGGAAATGAGTGATCGTATTTGGGCTTTTGTGTTTCCTTTGCATTGTTTCATATTGCCTTGTTAGTAAATTGAACGTTTGGTGAAATCAGTGTTTTGTCTTGCTCTTTGTTCGCCCAAAAGGTCTTCTTTTAATCAGCTACATGTCATTATGATTGTAGAGTATTCATTTGATTTAAAGATAAAAAGATAACATTTGGAAGCCACAACGATGGGGAATATTGTCAGTAAATAATTACTTTAAGGTCTGTCCTCACATGAAGCTATAACATGGCTTCAAAGAAGACTTGAAACAAAGGGCAAAAGTCTTTTGGACTTTTTTGGAACTTGACAGCCCGTGGTTATATGGACAAGAATAGCACAAGCATTTTTCACTTACACAGAAGTACATCACAGGTTTGAAACATGAAGATGGGTAAATGATAAACACTATTCCTTATGATAACGCACACAACTACAAGCACCCTAACTTTGACGCAGCCCCCGCAGATGTGAATTGTTTTGATTGGGATGGTACTCATCAGGTTGTTTTCTGTTAGATGTAACTGAAGAGCTGTAGAGAGGTTTTTGACAAATATCAACCTGTCAATCTTTTTAAAATGTAAAAGAGATGTGAGGTCCTTCTTTCTTTCTTTCTTTCTTTCTGTCTTTCTTCCTTTGTTCTTTCTTTCTTTATTTCTCTCTCTCTTTTTATCTTTCTTGCACATTGGTTTATCTGTTTTTTTTCTCTCTGTTTCTGTCACGCTGTACACTGTGACGGTCTGGTCATGTCTTTTCATTTCGTACACGTCCAACATTTGTGTGTGTATGTACATGTGATTTTGTATGTTGTGATTGTGTATCGATCTATTTGTGTGTGTGACTGGCGTGCCGTCGCGTATATGCATATGTACGTTTGGTGGTAGGTTATCCATCCAGGCGGGCCATGTTGCAGCAGTTACATGGAGTCAGTATGTACTCTCACGATGAGCATCACATCACCAACTACTCCTGGAGTGAGAGAGGTAAGGAGGGGCATTCGAGGGGTCGCGACCCTACGACCTCTCACCCTGTAGCGTTCAGTCTCGCTCCGTCCCGTCCTGTGGCTCATAGTTGTCTGGTCAGAACCCTCCTCTCGTCACTTTAAATGATGTTTAGAACCTTCACCTTGCATTTCATCTTGAGGTTTGGATTCACACAGTAGCTGAACGTTATAATAGTGTCTGCTTTGTGTTTCACACCAGCTTCAGTCGACCTGCAATGTTGTCGGCTTGTCTGTTTGTCTCACTCTTCCAGACACAAGTTAAATCTAGTGCTGGACTTAATCAGTATCATGGA
>JAZGTI010018944.1:0-11358 GCA_036877585.1 Botia kubotai | reverse complement strand
GTCTTTAAACTGAGATTAATACAAATCGTTGATATTATCCTTGATATTGTAGTCATGATTATTAATGTGTTGTTAATGTTAAATTAATACACTCACATTTGTGAGTGGTTGTAAAGCTCAACACTGAACAGATCTAAATGTGTTTTAATATTGTAGAAGCAGGAAAATAAAAGTGGGTCATCTGATCAACACTTCTGACTGGCCTTTATACATACCGCCCATCTAAATATGTAAAGAATTATTGACCAATCAAAACTGGCACCTGATCAATCAGAGCACCCTTGACACTCACCAGATTCGATCACAGAAGCAACAGGTGGCACACTTTCCCCATTGGTCTGGACAGGACTACCTGCCTCAGGGCCCATAGTCTGATACAGCACAAAAAAATACAAGAGCACACAAACAGTTAAAACAAAAACAAGTTTCTATTAAAGCAAGTCAGTTCACACTGTGTATTTTGACACACTGAGGTAATGACAAACCTGTGGTGGAGTTGGTGTGGAGGTTGTTCGTCCACCAGACATGATCTCTTCTGTGATGTCCCGCCCCCCCTGGTTGGGGTCACGTATTCTAATCTGCAAGAGACAAACCGTTTAGTCACAGAAAGAAAAAAAACAAGCAAACCAAAACACGCTAACTGCCATTGTCCCCACCCACCTGTTTACGCTCTCTCTTGACTGGACCCGCCTGCTGAGGAGGAGCTGGCTGTGGGGGTGGGGCCTGTTGCTGCGGAGCGGGGTTCATCATGACTGGCGTGTTGGCCACTGATGTGGGGTACTGCTGTGGTGCAGGGTAATAAGCACCCGCTAGAACAGAAAAACAAGACAACGCCAGTTCTCTCATTATTACCGTCTGATTCACAGGGTTTAAAAACATGCAATGTACTCCAAAAAACAAACTCTTGACCCTGAGGAAAGGACAATAAAATTATTGATTTTAATACAGCTTAACAGAACAGAAAAATCTGAATGTTCTGATTTAACAAATCCCAGAAAGTTTGTTGTCTGACAGAGTAAAAGGGTGGGATGTGGTTGACATTAGCATGGACACTGGTAGAATACGACCTTCTAGCTTCACAGAGGTGTAAAACGAGCAGCCCTGTGCTTCAGACTCACCAGGATAACGCTGGGAGGTGAGAGGAGCGCCATGCAGCGAGAGACGTCCATTCTCTCTGCCCACACCTCTCCCCCCACCCCCCCGCCTCTCCCTCCCTGCCAGAGAGTGATCTGAACTCAGCCAAAAGGAGAAGACAGAAGAGAGAGACAACAACGTCGAGTTTAAGTAAGAGGAAACATCAAGAGAAGAGCTGAATGGGGTTAGAGAGCCAAAAATCTACACAAACAGAAGGTGCATAGTGGTTAGCTGTGACAAGAATATTATGTCATGTAAACTGATCTAATGTTGACATGAAGCACAGTCTACCAGACACCTCATAAAACCTGTCAGGAACATGTTGTGGTCATATTTCACATCTATTATGACCCATCTATTAGTAGTGATAAAGGAATTGTTGTGAAAACGGAGGACATTTTTAGGACCATCAAAATACCCACCCTCCCTCTCCCATATGCAAGCCAAATATAACTGTCCAATAAAATGCGACCTCACAGGAAGTTCTAAAGATAAGTTCCATATGAACAAATGCTTTGAAGGAACTGAGTGAGACAGAAGTAGAGGTTATTTGGAGCTAGAACAGTTAAAAGAGGGTAGGGGGTTCAAACCAGCAAGGGAGGCCCAGAGCGGAGCCTCTTACCATATGTACCGTATTCAGCTGAACTGCTTCCAGTGTAGAAACCTGTGGATCCACTGGGTACAGGGTACTGCTGGGCCTGGGGTATGTATGGGGCACGGTACTGCAATGGAAAATTAAATGATTTTTTGCCAATTGCCTTGGAGCTTTTTTTGTGAGGGCAAAAACAAGTGTTAAAGGAGTACTTTATACAAAATGAAAATTATTCTATAACTTACTCACCCTGAATATAATTTGAATATATTTATATTTAATATAACTAAGCGTGTATGGCTGAAAGATGGCTTTAGGGTGAGTACAAATAATAATTTTTCTTTTTCTTAGAAGAACACAATAGGTTACCTGTCCATGCAGGAAATAGGGGCCCTGAGTGTTGGCAAATGGCAGCTGTTGCTGGGGAATCATCATCACCTGTGAGGTAGGTTGGTAGACGTGAGTGGGTGCAACAGACCGGGGGGTGCTGCTGGGTGGGACCCGGGGGGCACTACCTTGCATGTTGGGCCTGCTGTAGTATGTCTGTTGACAGCAAGAGAAACGGTTACAGAACAAGCTGTATGTCAATCATACTGGGTATGTTTACTACAAATTTAGTAACAAATCTGAAGTCACACTTGATTAATCAGGAACATTCAACAAATTCAAACTCTCAGAATATTACACCATAAAGTCCTCCAATACGAGTATTTTTGACAAGAGCTTAGTTTATATGATGAGAGCCTATGGTGTGAGAATTATATTGCGTTTTGTGCAGCGCTTGTGCAACCAATGCTTCACAGCTCAGTTACAGATCTATCCTTTAAGTATTTTGTGCTGATGGAAAAAACTAGGTCGTAATTGTTATTTAACCAAAGGAGAATATTTCACTACCTCTGCATTGTTTTACTAATAATGCTTAAACAACAGCTATGTATATGGTTAAAGCCAACATGAAATCAAAACTCTGATTAGATCTGGCTGTTTTTTTGCAATTTCTCTTTAATTTCCTGTTTCAACTGACTTTAATGCAGGTGCACACTGTAGAATTTTGGCCAACATTTGGCCACATGGGACAGATTATGAGAATCAGAAAAGATTTCTGTGATTCTAGGCCAAGATCAGTAGCCTCTAATCGCTAGTTTGAGCTAATTAATGACCAATCGCAAGAATTTTTTGCTAATAAAATTCTGCCTGTCGTCTGTTGTATAGTCAGACATTGACAACTGAGATCCCAAAGTATGACATTGCTTATAGCTGTATTCACATCTGTACAATCTGACAATGGTAAAAGATTAAAAAGTCATACCGCATGCACCCAGCTTAAAACACTGAAAGGTTGACTTTTTTGGTAGGAGGCAGAGAGAGGAAGAGGCAGAAGATAAAGCACCAGTTACCTGCAGTGACCTGAATCCACCCTTCATCCACACAAAACAGCAGAAGACAGAGTGTTGAGAGGATAGGAGACGACAAGAAGCAGCAGTCAGTATGTTAGCCATCAGCAGTAAAAGCAAGCACCACATGCACAGTTTAGAAAAGTCTGCGCATATAGTTAAACAAAGAGGGAACAAGGACACCAAGAAACCACATGCGGCCTCTGACAATTAGGGTTGGGAATTAAGAACTTCTTTTCACTCCAGACTGGTTCCATTTTGTACAAAATTACTAGAAATTAAGGATTTATGACATTTGGTTTGTTAAACCCTGCTAACACACTGAAAAGGTTTCCTGTACCACTGCACAGCTACATATCCATAGCAACGAAATTACATTTAAAGTGTGTGACCTGTGTGACTCAAATGACTTAAATTACTCTTATGAACAGGTTCATTTAATTTAATCATTCAAAAAGACCCACAACTGAGTCCTGAACTATGTTTTGATATGTCTACTGACTGTGTGTCGCAGTGGCTCAAATCACTGACAGAGCATAGCCAGGACATATGCAAAATAATTTGCTATAAATTATACAATTGCTGTATTAGAACACTTAACGCTTAAAGTAGTTTCAATGTTTGGGTTTAACAGAACTATTCCAGCTTTAAAGATTTGAGTGTAATTGTTGTTGAGTCGAAAAGCAATTTAAACAAAATGATCATCTGTTTTGAAGCATGTAAGTGGTATTATTGCGTTTCAAGATGAAATGCTTTCCTGGTGGTCCTTGGAATTTTTTTCCTCCCCTTGTAAGAACCCCTGTTCTATGTACCCTAGGTAAGTGGTTTTTGTTGATTTCTGATAGTTGATTCCCAACCCTACTGACAACAGTAAAGAGCACAGAGACATGAAATTGGGGGAAACTAAATTCAAGAAAACCTGTCACGTATTCTGTTTGTAATTTTGAGAGGGTTTCTTAAATCAAGCACGCTCCGGTTTGTAAAAATTGGTAGTACCTGTTGGTGTAAAGCGTGAGGCCCTGGGGCAAACTGGGAGAAAAGTAGAGAGTAAAGTTCAGATGCACAAAAGCAACAGACTATGCCACAAACACACAGTTTTTCCTTAAAGACAAGCAGGAATTTAGGGGGCACAAATAGCTTAGCCATAACAGTGAATTTTGGTAATGAAATATGGAAACCAAAGCAAAGTTAATGATGATGTACCTGTCTGGGCTGTGGTGCAGTGTTCATTTGTGGAAAGACAACAGAGGGAGGCTGGCCTGAGGGATAGGCAGCCTGCAGAGAAACAAATCAGTGTCAGAGGACTCTGGATAATTCCTGGTGTTGCTGATGTTTAAAAACTAAGCTTTTTGGTTCTCACCTGGGTCAGTCCTGGTGACTGGGCAGGGTGGGGAACTGTTGGGGGTCCCGTTATAGGCTGTGGTGGTTTATTCATTTCCTGTGGTTCTGCATGAGGGGGCCTCACACCTGCCTGCCAAACTAGTGAGTGAGCAAAACATGTTTAATAATGGGTTACAACTAAACAGGTGCTTTCACAGACAGTGCTGGCATGCCTAGCATAATTGTGAAACAGCATTTCATTGTCAACATAAGTGAACCTGATTTCCAATGCTAAACTATGACATTAGTTTGTACTGAATTTTTGGTGCTGATATAGTCATTATATATTCAGTCACTGATGAATGCACTTTAATTATACAGTTTTATTATACACAGACTAGTTGCAAAAATCAATGGATTGCATATTTCTATTGTGGATGATTACTCCTCTCTTTAAAGAGAATAAAGCATGCAATGTACCAAAGTAATTTGTGAAAAGCATACCTCCAAATTAGTATTCTGAAGCCCTAAGGAGTCCTTGTGTAGTGTTCACTCTACCAGGTTACACTGGAGAAAATAAAAAGTATATCTTAACATCTTACAAAGAAACAGTGATGCAACAATGCATTAAGCAATTATTAGCCAATAGTTTATATGAGGTCTATAATGCCTCAGGAAGCTACAAACATCAGGAGAACGCAACAGTACTGTGACGGTCTTGGTCACAAAGACTGTGCAAGACCTTTGCACTGTATTTTTGGTGGTGACATTATATATTCAGTCGCTGATGGTCGCTGCCTAATTATACAGAGTTGTATTATACACAGACTAGTCGTTAATAAAAATCTGTGGTTTTGCATATTTTTATTGTGGATGACTACTCTTTAAACACCGCTGGCACTCACTTCTGATAAGGGCAAGGTCAAGTTTGCCATCAAGAGCATCTAGATGGATCCCCATGGTAACAGTTTTTCAAATGCACTATTGTGTCATTATTGCCATACCCTTTAGCACTTTACTGTTAACCAGCATTATAGAACTGCATAAAATATAATTTCAGTAAGGCTGTATTACCCAAAACAGTAGCCAAAAATTATGACCAAACGCTAGTAATGTAACACTATACCAATGTCCCAGTTCGGTTCATATCATGGTATTGGAGCCATGGTTCTGTTTGCTGTAGTGGTAGGGTTCATGGCATGGCACCAACAACGCTAAATAACACTAGATTTACTTTTACCTTCATTATAATACTTGAATACAGTAACTTTAGTGTATGGGGGAATTCCAGAGAATTCCTCAGTTTCAGAGCTGTCCAGGTAACAGTAATGCCCAAAAATACCAAGCCTGGACCCAGAAGTCGGTAGCATCATCCCTACATGCACTAGGAATGCATGAGAAAATTCTCCCACCGGTTAATCTTGTGAATGCCAGTGCGCATTTTACTTTTGCTTTTAAATTAGCTGCAATAAGGGGCGGCAATTGTTTGAACTGTGGGTTCATTACAGGAATGTGTTAGTAAGAAACATTTTCCCACCTATTAATAAACTTGATGACACAGCAAAAGTTAGATCTTTCCATTGCTTAGAACATACCAATGCTTAGAATGTTTATTATTTAGAATGATAAACACAAAATAGATGTCAGTATAAAACAAATTCACTAATATTAAACAAACATTTTATGAAACGATTAAATAAGATGGATGACATATCTGCGTTTTAACAAATGAAAGATCTCTGGATTTCCTCTTTAAAATAAATGCATGATTTCTGGTTATTTTTAATGAAAACAAAACAGTAAAACAGTACAATGACAAACCCCCTTATTTAAATTTTTTTTTATTAAAAAAACACGAGTGATGATAGTATACCCACGTTGTAAGAAAAAAGATATTCAGATTTTCCATTTACTTTAAAAAATACCACAAAATAAGTATTTGTTAATGAACACAAAAACTTGTTTTGAATAAAAAAAATGCAACTTATCAAAAGTTCTCTTGTGCTTTGTTTTCGCCAACGACCTGACAGTCATTACGTCTCTCTCTCGTCATGTGACTCCTGCTGCTCCGACTACAGGCAAAACTCCCTGTATAACTGTAGCATATGTTTTTCGACTGAACCAAATTTTATTTCTATTAAAATGCAAAACGACAGTGATGGCAATGGGCAAGTAACAAACGGTGGATGGCCAAGCATCGTATAACACTGGTAACGTCCACAACGGTAACGCAAACATGCAAAGTATAATAGTTATTTCACATCTTGTAAATAAAGGGGGGTTTAACAAGGTTAAAGCAATGTTCTAGAAGGTATATGGACCAAAAAACAAGACTCAAACAATTTAAGTATACATATGCGTGTCATCCACACATGTGCACTACCTAAATGCTTTACATCAACAGATATATTTTAGTGACTCATAATAATAGTAAGGCTAAATAAAATGCAGTACAATATCAGTTAATAGGAAAATCCTAAGCTTGTGTTGATCAAGGGATACTTGACAGGTACTGATGTAGCTGTGGGCATACATTAAGTTTTAGAACCAATGGTCCACAACATCACAACAACAAAAACATAGGGAGCGCAAATAATTATTTTTCAAATGCAGAAGTGGACCAATCAAAATCATTAAAGTATGCCACTAACAATACATTTCTGCATCCTAAATTATAAAAAGTACATGAAGCTTGTACACGTCCAAAGAGACCAAACTATTTTTGGGAACAAACTGCCTTTCACTGTGTGGAGGTATCAGGAAAGTTAAACATTACAGCAGCAAAAACAGGAAAGACTAAATGAACTACAAAACACACCATTTACAAAGTAACAATACACACTGTGTATAGAAGTGGGTCAATACAACCAGCCCCTAAAAAGCATAAATATTGGATCTCTGTGAGCTAGTACAAAAAGGGTGGAGGTCTTCTAGTGTTCGTTCAGATAAGACAAACACACACCCTTTAGACCTAATACACGTACAGTCTCCCACAATCTCACAGCTCAGCTGATAAAGGAATGGGAACATGCCGTAGAGCAGCTGGGTAGCTAAGACCAGGGGTTGCAGAGATAGTCTCTTCATTGTGGGATAAATCTAGGGGTGTCTCTCTGCCCCCTGTGACCCTCACACAATAGAGCAGGTCTTACTATACAGCCCTGCGCTTTTGATCCCAACAGATGGCAACCAATAAAAATACCCTCAAATAAACACTCTCTTCAAAAAAAGAAAAAACCTGGCTTTCCGAGAGGGTGGGGGTTTAATGCTAGGGAACTGTGGGTTATGTATTTCCTGAATTACATGGACATTTTTATTTGAACCAAACTCAAGTGACATTTTAAAATGTTATATAAATGTGTTAGCCTGACTGAAATCATATCTATCTGTTTTTGTGTAATCTGACTAACAGACCGGGATGATGTGAAACCTCTGCTTTACCCAGTATGTAGGCGTGTTAATCAGGCAATAATCAGACTCTGTTGAGCTCATGTTTTAAAAGACAGATGTGTTGTGCCTTCTCTGAAACACACACGTAAGGCATGATGGGGTAAATATTCGATTACATTTGCCAAGTACATCCAGACTGACAGATTACGCTCATAGCTTGACTAAGCAAAAACCCATAGCAGCTTTGGATAGTTACCACTATCCTAATATGTGGACTTCATAGTATGATTAAAACGTGAAATAGGTGTTTATGATGTAAACAAAGCCAGAAATGACAGGGAATCTAGAAGTGAACTAGCTAAATGTATGATGTTTATGGCAAGATGGGGGAGGGAGGATATATGTGTGTTCAATATAACCCAAGGCCCTGCCAGGCGTGACATACAGATGATGTGTTCGTGAGGCTGTATGAGAAGGCAGGCCCATAGAGTTATGCTCAAAGCATTAAGAACTAGCAAAATCTCTTTATAAGAGTTTATAATGTCTGTTTAACATGTACTGCATAGGATCATATTGACACCATTCTTCTATGCACAAATTGTGGTATCTAATGTAAAAAAAATAAAAAACAACAAAGTATGGCACTACACAGCTACAATCATGTCATAGGCGGTTTGTATAAAAACAACAGGTCGAAAACTAAATTCGACTTTACATGCAGATTAAATTTTCTAAACAAATTCTGACAAGCAATGTCTAATTTAAAAAACATTTTTCTGTTCCTAAACTCAAATATAAAAAAAATAAAATCTTAAGCATGACAACGGAGTTTAATAATAATAAAAAAAAACATTTGGCTAAAGCCATTCATTAAATTCATTGAAACAAACTCAATATAGCAAGTCATGTGACCTAACAGCCACGAATAAATAATGAGCTGAAATGGCTGATTAAATAACTTGAATACTCAAAATACTGAAACACTGATACTCAAGGTAACCAGTTTATCTCATATTGCTCAAGTGAAGCCCAAACAGTACACTCCCCACCCCACCCCCAAAACAGCTTTTGAACACGCAGCTGTGTAAAAAAGGAATTTAAAAAAAGTTAAAGATGCTAAATAAAATGCATGAACACAAAATAACCACCTAGGTTATCGTATAGGATTTAGACATTTTAACGTTTATTTAAGCTCGACATTTAAGCCCGAGGAACATCGAAACTGTAACAAAATCAGCAGGCTGCTTCTACAGACGTGTCACACTGCAGCCATGATGCACTACCGGCTAACAGCACTAGCTTCCATATGTCACTGACACGTTCACATCCACCCCGCTAATCGCACTCTGACGTTATCTTTTAAAGCCCGAAACCTCTCTCACCACGTCAAAAAAACAATTAAAACACCTGTGGAAACTAAAAATTAAGCCAGGCCTTTTGTACATTTTAGGGGATATCAATTTCAACGCACTAGCTTATTAGCTACCCCTTCCAAATGAACGCCATAATGAAAGCCGACGGTCAGCGAGCACATACTGTATCCATTGCACCAGTTTCATTCATCTTATCGAGTGTGTGCAACACTTTAGCGAAGTTGCGCGGAGGATAATAAATTCGAATCCCCAGTCATGCGCCACGCAAACTTATTCTAATGCACGCGTGATGAAACTCCTCTTAAAACCGCAGCCTCGGACATTTAACGGTCACAAATTTTGGGGAAAGAGCCGAAAACCAACGGTTCGCAGCATACAAGACACACCATTATTGGCACAAACTACCCGAACTGCCTTCTGGGCTGCCCAAATTCCTGTGGATTAACTCCCAAAATGAGAACCAGGATGATTGTGTGGAACTGGAAAAAAATTGTGATGTAAAAGCAAGCACGATTGGCGTCTATAATTGTCGGGTTGTTGGGCGAAATATTCAGTGACAAGACGAATAAAAGCTTTAAAGAAGGAAAATGTCTGATGCGTGACCATACGGCAAATGCAGAATCGCCTGAATCAACGTAGGCCCCACTTGGCCCCTGACGATTATGGTTTTATAAAGCGGCTATCAAAGTTAGCATAGGCAATAGGATTACTTACCCGGCACCGAAGACAAATAGAAAACTTGAGGGCAGGACTTCGTCAACGTGTTTCTTTGAAGTTTGTTTTATTTTATTTGACTTTACTAACAGAAGGCGTCTTCGTTTCCACGGGAATATTTGGATTGGTCAAGTGGTGGCTAGCTGCTGACACTTTAAGTTTAAATCCCATGTAGCGTGCAAAGGCGAAAAAAAAGTGACAGTATATGGGGAAAAATAATAAATACAGTTTTCAGACGTTACTACTGACAAAACTGATGCCCCCAGAACAAGCCTCTTGACTGGAGGTCCATGTTTAAGGCGCGGATGGTGACGGATTGCCGGTAAGTTGATCACGCTTCTTCTAATAAACGCGATTACAACAGAGCCATAGCGCTACAGCTTTCTCCCCTTGAGCCCGCAAAACCGGACGGAGTGCTCATTGAGCCACATGACTACTTCCGGGTTAATCAACATGAGGGCGCAAATAATAAAAGTCTCATGCGTTCTTTAATTGGCGATACGTCGTCAAGATTACGATACTTCAATTTATCTCACAAAATGAACAAGAAAACGTCCGTCTTAAATTTCACCTGCAAAACAAAATTATAATTTGTTTAAATCAAACAAAGATTTTTGTTTCGTATCATGATAAAAACCACCCCTCACCTAATTCTTATAAACAAAAACATATATATACTTATATATATATAAAATATAGTTGTATTGCCTTTAATTTATGCTTATGTAAAAAAACAGTTAATACAGTACAATACAGTTAATACAATCAGTGGACATGACATGTGCAAAAATTCTAAAATAAATATTATAATAGAAGGCAATTTTCATATTTGGGTGGGGGAGAGATTTACATTATGTTATGAGTATTTTGTAAATCTATGATCAGATCTAAATCAAATGAAAAAAATGTATAGCCATACACAGAAAAAACTCAATAAACGCTGATGTTATCCATGTTAGTGTTCTTAACTTCCTATATGCATTGCCCAGCTCCCCCAGAAGAGGGTACAGGTATACAACCAATGTTTTATCACTGTAACGGTTCGTCACTTAACTCTTATAGCTGTTAAATTGTCATAATTTTGTTAGTGACACACTCAAAGATATAGCTTTGAGGAAAATTAGTTTTATTGCCACCCTGTTGTAACAAAAAACATAGAAAAGATGACGACATAGAAAGGATTCATCATCTTTGGATTCCTGCTTGTAGAAGCACGTCCGCAACACATTAACATGATGTAAATATTTTCTTTCAATACTGCATATTACTTGAAAAGCAGAAATCCAGTGATTCTTAGATGTAGTTTCATCTTCAGGTGAAACAAGTCAGACGACGTTCATATGTTCTGCATTTGGTGTGTATGTCTGTAAGGAACTCAAACTTCCACTATATAGTTATCCAAAGTACATGCCTGCACCAGCTCTGTAAAGACAAAAAACACCAA
>JAZGTI010018943.1:0-11358 GCA_036877585.1 Botia kubotai | reverse complement strand
CACTTCAGTTGCAACCCCCCAGTGCTGGAATCGAACCAGCAACCTTCTGATTACAAGTCCAACTCACTAACCAGTAGGCCACAACTGCCCCCTAAGAGTTGCATTCAAGTTACTTTAAGGAACAAAGAAATTATTTTTATAGGTTTTTTCTTTTTTATAAATTTCATTTTGATGATCATAAATTAGTTTTTAAGTTAAAATTATTGACTACATGGTGAACTAACACTCTTTTTGAAATTCCCTCAAACAGTAGGTTTAAAAAAATATTGAGAGTGTCAGAACAAATAAAGTTTTTCTCACCACACTGTCAATAAGAAAAAAAGGTTTTTAAGTTATTGAAGGAATAGCTCAAACATATAAAGTCAATATATATTTAAACTTTTTCTTTAATCTTGTGTTCCACAGATTAAAGTCATGCAACTTTGGAATGAGAATTTTTATTTTTAAATAGTTTTAATATTGAAGCAGAAAGAGCTCTATCCACCGCCCCAAGAATAATAAAAGATCAGAGCTGCATGTCAGGCTAACACACCAACACTGCCATGGTTGTGTTTTGTCAGGTCTCTTACCAAGCACATCTGGGCACTGTGAAATCTGCATGACACTCACAAATGTAGGCATCATTGCTTAGTGAGACAAGCACCTCCATTCTCAAAAGGGTTCCGTTTGAAAAGAGGCTTAGAGTGGAAAGAGGCTTAGATAACATTCTGCACGTAAAAGTAGCTTATTTGGATGCTAAGGAATAAGTCGGAAGGCAGTCTGATGACTTTCCAGTGACTCAAAACCTGTACAAAATCACCTGCCTCAATAGATGCACACTTCATTACTCGGTTTAGGCATTAATTTAAATGACATGCAAATTGCAAACACCCACACTTATTCACATCTCAGCACTGAGAAAAACCTGTATAAAGCCATTAAATTCACATGTGTTGAATATAACCTATTTACTGTCAAAAATTCACATTTCAGAGAGTTTCAGATGGTGAAATTTGCAGATAAATACAGGAATAAAGCACTAAAGGAGAAATATGCCTGTTTAATACAAACCAATGGAAAACATTCAATCAAGTTTCATGTCATGGGCAGCAGTTTCCAGAGGACATTTTTTATCCACAAACTCACAGCTCGGTTCCTACAGTGTACAGTACATAAATCATGCTGAGTTTAAGTGGAACCATGTGGGTTAGCGGTCATTTATAAAGGGGGGCACATTGTCCAATAGACAGTGGAAAAATTAAAAATATATTGAACATTTGAATGTTTTGAACATTTTGATTTTTTTTTACTTTTGAGTTAATTAGAAGTACCCTAAAATATTAACACATTGTTTATGTGCCCCATGTGTGCATAAAAACACATTTTTTAATTAAAGAGGATGTCAGATACAAATTCTTATATTTTTTGCTTTATTACACAGATTTACTGTAAGCAGACACTTTCTCATTTAGTCCTTATTATAAATAAATGTGTTCCCAAACATTTGCCCTTTACTGTAAAAGCATTGACGCTACAGTATAAGATAAAAGTAATGTCAGTGGAGTAGATGATGACTGCCAACAGCAGCTGTCTCCAAACAAATTTCACACAAATCTCATGCAGGCACACAAAGAAAGAAAATGTCAAAATGTAGTTTAAAGAATCAGGAAAAATTACTTTCAGCATACTAAATGAAAAAGACAATACCGTGTGCACTTTAAAGATGCTGTAAAATATTCGTTGAGAGACTAGAGCTTGATTTGTTCTCATCAAAGATGCATGAAGCCAGAATTGCCCTAGATCGCACTGCGTTGAGAGGTTGGTGGAGGTTTAGAAGAAAATAAAGCCTTTTGCTAATTGGATAAAATGACTGGAAAAAATTTGCTCCTGGTGGCCAACAAAACAAGGGATAAAACACACACATTGCAAGACATTTGTGCTAGAGGCAACTGGCCCTGTAACAAGCCAACACCAGGAGAGCTAAGAGAATGGAGACTAAACAAGAAGAACCAAGAGAAAAAGGGAGCAGGATGCAAATTTCCAAAGTAAGAAGCATAGCAAGTAGCACAGACAGGGAAAGACTCAGCTGCTGTCAGAAGAGCTGATCCTAGGGAGAGAAGCCAGAGCGTGGGCCTTTGAAGAATAAGAGTCCTGTGTAATGAAAGGACCCCTAGGGCTTGTTCTTTCGAAGGTCTCCTGTATGTGAATTTGTATGCATCAACAACAACAGTTAGCGACAGAACTCAAAACAAAGGGATGAGATGTGTTTTGTGACAATGATGGCTTCATTGAGGAAGCTGCAGAGCTTTGTAATGAACTTAGATGAAAGAGCAAGATGTGAGGAACCTACAAAGATGTTGTTCACTCCCACATGATGACCCTAGCTGGCCTCAGCTGATGTGAGGTGGGTGGCTTCACAGCGTTAAAACAAACATCTGAAGATACAATTTGGTACATCCCACAGGTCCCTTGAGGAGATTTGAGGCTTTCTCTTGTTTTTCCAAAGACTTTTCTGAGTAAGATTGTCCATCAATCCACCCAGTAAGTTCTTTCATCCACAGAAGAGACAATATATGCAAAGGCCTCTTCGAAAACAGAGGCAACACAAAAAGGGCAAGTGGTTGTAACTGCACAGGGTGAGAATAGAGACAATTTTTCATACATTACTACTACAGATCGCGTTAATATCGCAAAAGAAAAGAGAGGGAAAATTATGAGACATTTCTGTGTGTATTCTGTTTGTAGCATGGCTTGTCTCTTCAAAATGATGAGAGAAGAACCAGCTCTGCTGATGTGTAGATTGTAGACATAATAAATGTTTCAATACAACTGGAAAGCAACTTCAGAACAAAAGTGAAGAAAGGAGAAAACAGAGACTGCTACCTTAAAAGGAGAACACTTCTCAATAGGCAGAAGAATATTTTGAAACTTTATTTGCACTTTGAAATGTTTACAAAGTTATGGCATTCTGAATACACTCCTACAGTTGACAAGACAACTCAGGTCAAGATGTAGATTTGCAGTGCCTTCACTAAAAACCGTACATCATTCCACACACATTCGAAAGGTAAAATAAACATGGAATAGAATCATTGTCTTAACTTTTCTAAACTGTTAAGACTGAGCACTGTCAGTCCTGACCTTCCATTTCAAACTGCTCCAGTGATATCCCTATTAAACTTTGTAATTCATGGTTATGTTATAACATCATTCATCATCAATGCCATGCTGAAATTTATGAAAAATGAATAATTTAAGACAATATTTTTGTAATTAAGCAGTGTTTATAAATAATTAAGCAGTGTTTTCTCTGTGATGACCATGTTTGTTTTAATAATCATAACTGGCATCCATAAAGGTATGAAAACATTAATGTAAATGACCGGTTGTCAGGGTCCTGGCTTCCTGTCAAGTCAGGAGATCGTGTTCTGCCAGGATCCTGACACAGTCAGTGTTATATGTCAGAGTGTGAAGTTTAGATTCCGACTCATCTTGTCTTGGTTCCGGTTCTTGTTTTGGAGTCGGAGTCTAAGCTCGCACTCTGGGTGTGCGTTCTATGTGGAAGCACATGGCTCTGCTTTATTTACATCTGCCATGTGCTCTACGGTCCTGCGTCATCACCCCACCCCCTTGTTTCCTCGTTTGTGTGATGTTGTGCGCCTGTCTGTCATTGTTCCCTGTTGTATTTAATGCCCTCGCGTCTGCTGTGCTGTGCTGGTTTGTTCTCGCTTCTCGCTCTTCTGTGTTTTCTGGCCTGTCGTGGTCCGTTCCCGAGTCCTGTCATTTTTGCCTTGTAGTCGTAGATCTGTTTGTTGGTTGTCTCATGTTCCTTGTTGGCTGTTCTAGTCCACGTCAGGTTTGTTGTCATCGTGTCTGTTTTCGTTATTGTTTTTATTATGGTATTTTCTTGCTTGATTTAGTTGGCTTTTAATTTATTATTTAATTATATGACCTATTGAGTTCCTGTTTACCTTTGTTCCCTTTCGCCCCGTTGTGGAAGTTGAGTTCTGTTTATTTAAATAAAAGCCCCTTGTAGGAAAGTTTGTGCTCTGTTTAAATTTAAATAAAATTTTGTTTGTGTGAATCAATTGGGTTCTTCCCCGTGCGAACCTGACACTGGTATTACATGTAAATTACATTTAATTTAAAACTATATTATTAGCA
Source organism: Botia kubotai (assembly GCA_036877585.1). Taxonomy (NCBI): domain Eukaryota; kingdom Metazoa; phylum Chordata; class Actinopteri; order Cypriniformes; family Botiidae; genus Botia; species Botia kubotai. The sequence goes on along the minus strand of JAZGTI010018943.1, from coordinate 7,215 downwards.
ACGTTTATACCATTCTACAGTTAAACTTAAGTTATTGCCCAAGTAAAAACAAAAACAAGTTATAGTAGTTATTAATGCAAGTCATGAGCTCAGGCAAATGCTACGAAAATTGCAAACACTGTACCAGACTGTCAGAGTGACAAATAAGACTCATATGCATCAGGTCACTAAAAGGGTTTGGTAAAAATTAGTCAATTTATTTTTTACATATAGTGCTTCACTTAGGGAAGTTTGTGTAAATCTTGCACAGAAATGCCTTAAGGCCCCTTTGAATGGAACTGAATGTCATGATAATGATCGAGATGATTAATGTTCATTATGATGCCACCATAAAGCGCAAGGCTGAAGAAACCTCTGGACATAGACAAGCAACAACAATCTTTTTCCCACATTAGGAAGGTAAAAAGACTTGAAAAATGGCTGGTTGCTGTTTGCAATAGCATGCCAACATACTACATTCATTGTTGCGATAAACAGTTACATTCTGTATGCATAGAATACCTGGCTGACCTATTCATTCACCAAAATGTGCAGTATATAGTCATTTACTGCATTCCACAATGCATTGTACTCAGCTTGATCTTCCATTTCCAACATGACGAATGAACTGGTCATAATATCAGCCACAATTTTAAGCATACTTTTCTTGACTTATTTACTATTAATATTTGATCAAATCACCAAAAGGCATTTTATAACAATGGATAAGAAATGTGCTACCTGTGGTAAAAAGCTAATCAAATACTACTACTGCTTGATACATTTTCGTGGAATACTGTCTGCTGTTTGACTTAATATTTATAAAAAAAATCAGAAGGCATTCAGTTTATACTACACAGTATCCACTAAATAATAAGCTAGTATTCCTCGTGCTGAACATGGCCAGTATAAGAGCTATGTCTGTGGGTGCAGGCTGCAAAAATCTGACACTGACTCAACATTTGCAGGACTGGAGATGTGCTACAAATAATGTTTGGTAAAAGATATTTTTACTCATCCCTTGAAAACAGGCATAGATTGAAGGATTGATATTGGGATTTTAGGAATCAATATTGCGTTGCTCAAATAAACATTGTGATTAATGGGAAAAATCTATATTTTTACCCAGCCCTACTTGAAAGACTGAGAAGTAACATGAAGGTATTACAGAAAACCAGTCCATAATGACTTGATGACTCCAACTTGTCCTCTTCAGCAATGTGTACAGCCTACTCTTGAATTAGTCATAGGAGTAGATGCCAGAGCCAGACTCAATAAATTACATGTGTCCCACGTCAATCGAAGTTTTCAATAAAGGCTGACAGAATGGAACCTGGGAAAAAGGGCAAGTAAGTGTCAGCATGAATTTGTGATCATTAAGCCCGAACAGCAGGTGAAAGAACATGAAAGCTTGCCAGTTCTGCATTACATTACATAGCTGAGGGTAAAAAGATAAAGATGTGAGGGTTAAAAAGAGTGGGTAGGTGAAAACGTAATTATTCATGGGCTTGTCTTACCACATGCATATTTTTACAGGTTGTATATTTCTTCTATACATTTTTGCATGAAAATATAAACTAACTGTTAATCTAGATCACCCATCCAAAATAACTACCCTTCCCCCACCTTCCCCCATAAATCCTTTTGGCAAGGTCTGTAAGGGCCGCCTGTCACAGATGTAGCATTTTGATGATGAGTCTTCTGTCCCATGCTGGACTGAATGCCAGGCTGGTAGATATCACAGATGCAGAGGGTGACTCCGGCCAAATCGCTCTCACTCTCATAACCACCCACCATGTCTAGCATGGGCAAGTACCAACAAGCATGTGCTACTGTGAAAAACAGGTTAGTGGATGAAGCCTTCACTGCTTCACAGTTTGTGCAAAGGAACAGTGTGAATTTTGAGTCAAAACATGTTCTCACATTAAGAGATGCAGAGCTTTGTTAATGTTAAGGGACGTGCACTTCACAGAGCAGGGAAACACGCATTCTAATGGCTGGCTTTCATGAGCGTAGTGCTCACATGGTTTCAATCAATGAGTGAGATGGAGATCAAACGACTCCACTCACTCAAAACACAGGAATCCACACACAAACACACAGTCAAGAGATTTGTCACCAGGTGAAGACATCAGATATGTGCATCGAAGGCAGTGTGTTCTCATTAGAACTGAATCTACAAACATGCAATATCGCCTCAGAGCTTTGAGGACCGGAAAAATAAAACGAATACAGCAGCCAGGTGGCAACATAGAACATGCTTTTAAAAAAATTCATAATCTTGTGAGAAATGCTCTAACATCTGTTAATACTTAATTTGGCTGCAGATTAAAAGTTGGATCACAATGAATAGTATAATATGGTTCATTTGTGCTTTTGCTCAGTAAGTGTTCGCAAATACTGTAAAACTGCCGAAGACAGCATGGAAAGAAAATGAGTTTATTTGTAAACCCATCTAAACTTGGCACAGAGCCAACAATATGTTTCATGTCAACATGTTTCATGTCAGCTGCCCATTTTCCATAGTGATGCCATTGTGGAAACTATTGGGAGAATTTACTAAAAAAAAAAAAGAACCCACTGTCAGCATCATTTCTTTGCATGCATTGTCTGCATTACTGCAGAACTTCACTAAAGTAGTTAAGCAAATCAGGTGTACACATCATTTGTGCTGGATTGCAATTTTTATGGAATAGTTTGTGCTCTGGATTAAAATGCAACAGGCTACCAAAATCTACATCTAGCATACTATGTACTGCAAGAACATGATGCAAACTCCTAAAACTGCTCTTTGAAATGCAAGATGTCTGCTTAAAAACAGCATGCTCTGTAAAGAAACATACACATAGCATGTGAAATATGATGTCAACAATAGCTCAGAGGTAGCACAATATGGTTAATGCGTTTTAGATGGGATCCCAGTAATTATGATGAACCCTCAAAAGAATTACAGACTATGAAAACAATGGCTGCCTTAAATAGCATGTGGATTACATTGCATTATGGGAGAACATAAACCCTGCAGATGTTACTAAACAAATAGAAAACAAAAATAACAAATTAGATAATACTGTTGTAGACACCTGTTTATAAAACACTGCTAAACCCATTTTAGGGACCTTGTCAAGTACACAAGCAGTCTGTTTGCTTCTGCTTTGTATACTTAAATTCTTTAGTCTGAATTTTAGGAAGCCTTAATTTTCCAGCATTTCCAGTCTGACCCTGCTGCACAAAACCAATGCTGGAAGAAACTATTGGACTTGCTTATTCATTCAAAACCATTAGCCCACACACCCACCTACACAAACACATAAACTCATATCTGAAGAATGTCTGCTGTGGTTACCGATTAGCTAATGTCTGAGTGCACTGCAGTGCATTGTGGGTTTGTTTTATATTCTTTTACAGAATCATCAGTAACAATTTGACCACCTCTGTGTTTAAACAATTTCAACAAAATACCATCATCACATATTTAAGAGGTGTCAGCAAAATAAATTTCCTGCTGAATACTCTGTACAAAATACTTACTCTCACACCTCTTCTGACAAGCCTGTACAGAAAACCATTTCACAGCAGAGAGAACCCACACAAAAATATATAGTCTCTAGTTAAGACCTGAAGAAAAATCAAGATTCACAAAGATTCATGTCACACTGTGACATTTTATGGCAGAGTGAATCAACATAAAAGACAATACACCAGGTGTTTTACAATCCAGATAATTTCTGATAATTTTGAGTTCTTATCTGATAAACCCATGCATACACAGCCCATTTACACCTGGCAATAATATCAGTCTCAGATCAACATTTAAACCTGATAGTAACATGTGGAAAGCTACTTCATTTGTGTATTCTTGACAAGAACTGTGTCATTAGGATACATGTTGACTTTAAACCGAAAAGTTGACTTTAAAATGTCAGAGGTTTTGTGAAGTCTAGTGTATGCACATTACATAGTTTTTTATACATTATTTTAATCAGATTATCTTTTAAAGATACAAAAAAGAAAAGTTGAAAATACTTGTTTTAGCCCAATATATGACAGTAAGCAGACCTTTGGGGGTGTTCAGGATGCATCAAAACACTTTAATCAAGACATTTGCATGTATATTGCAATACTGTCACGTTTTTCTGACGAATGTGGTTTGAGTGATCAGATTACAGTTTTGGAACTTATTTACCCCTGTATGTAACAATGACCACTTGTAATCAAATGACCCAAAATGGATGTTAAAATAGATGTTACAAACATGTAAATGAGGTCTATACACATACGTCCATATGTGCACACACAAAATTTCAAACAAATGGAGCCACACACAGTAAAATGCACAATGTGATTACCAAAATACGTTGTAGATTTATTTATTTAACTGCTGGATAGCTGAAGGCATATTCATTCATTTAATTAGGCAAATGAAAGAGGGAGAATATGGGAATCCAGTGGAGGTGAAATCAGCCAAAACATTTCACTCCAGTCGTGCATAAGCAAAGCCTCAGTTGAAAGTCATTACAGATAAACCAAAACGCATAATTATTTAATGTTGTATAACATAGCATCTATCACCTCATTATTTGCACATTTTGTGGCTGAAAGTTTCCAGTTTCCGAAAACTTATTTTTCACTGATCAGCATTGCGGACACATTCATGATCATTTAAACATTCCATGTAGCGTTATGTTCCTGAAATGCTCTGATCACATTTCCAAAAAAATGTGGACTCCAAAAACAAGATTCCTAGAAAAGTGCTAAAGCTTTATTACTGCCAAATATGACATTTCTCAGTATTATTACACAAGCACCCTTTCTAATTTCAACAGTAAGGTAATAATCGTGAAATCTTGAGTAAAGTTGCATAATCTATTGGTTATGTAAAAATCTGCCAAGATGCACAATGATTATTTTATCTAAAAGCTGTATAAATCCAATGGCATATAAAATACAGACCATCTAATCCTAAAACCAAACTGTTTCAACCTTCAGAAAGTACACAGGTGTTTTCCAAAAAATCTTCCAACTTTAAAAGGAAATGCTGCCTAGCCAAAAACAAGCTTTTGCAGTCTGTTTGAATTTCAAGCATTTCTCTAATTAACATGATCTAGTGCAAGAGGCTGTAACCTTTCATCCAATTACACACTATATCAAGACCATCTGGACAATAGCAAAGACAAAAGACTCCAAACTATCCCACTCCACCCTTTTCTTGATTAGGCTTTCAGGAGTGTGTGCGTTGTCCTAGAGTGTCACAGTTATGAGCTCATAAGAACAGTTCCGCTGTAATGTCAAGCAGCTGGACAACTCACAAACACTTAGCTTTGGTCTCTAGAGGTTATGATTGTGCAAAAATTAGTTTGATGCAAAATATTTAAAACATCACATTGCAAGTGACAACATGAATTATGGTCATTTTAAGACCAACCTTTAGAACTTTGTGCAGCTAAAATGATTGCCTTCAGCAGTTTGTGCTTGTGAACAAAATCAAATAAGTTGCTTTGAATAAAAGCATCAGCTAAATGCCTAGATGTAAATATTTTGGGATGGAATATTTTTGGATATATGAAACTAACAACATGACATTAAACGTTCATTTTCCAGAAAACGTTAACGTCTGAAGAAATGTGTTCCCCCAATCACACTTAAGACTATCAATAGGTAGTACGTAGCATGGGCATTGACATGAGTAGGTGTGTAGTGGTTTCATGCAATGTGGCACAGAAGTTTCTGAAAAAGCTTCTCTGGCTTGTGAAGAACCCCTTATTAATGTGATGACATTTCTGGGTTAGCTTTCAAAGCTTTTTGAGTATGGCACACATAGCACCTTATTATGAGGAAAATACATCTACTTGCCTAACACACACAGTAGATACACACACAGATGCACTCATACACACACACATATACACACCCTCACACAAGCGAGGAAACTAAAAATACAGACATATGCATTCATATACCATACACTGACACATGATACTTCCCTGAACCTCCTCATGCGGTTACATTCAAGGGTATTCACACATCAAATTAAATCAGATCTAGCCAAATGAATGTGTTTGCCTTGAACTGGGTATAAGGCAATGATTCCTGGAACAGAACAGAGAAATCCTGAGATATTGTCTGTGAATAATGTACTTAATGTGCCTAACAATGCCCTGCTGTGAGTGCTGGTTGTCCGGGAACAGAGTATACAGTAATCAAAGCCATACAGCATCATGCAAATGATTGGTGATACAAGCCATGAACTGTGGTGAATGAACGTGAGTGAGTGGTGTTAAAACAGAAAGGAATAGAATTGGCTGAAGGTTCTGAGTGTATAAATTACACCTCCATCTTTTGTGAAACGATAAACAAGATGCAGAATCAACTTTGACTTCAGAATAATTGGGGTCGTCTTTTAATGGAATTCATTCTGATCCATAAAAATGACACAGTTATGCCTATGCATCTGAATCTTATTATACCTCATGTCAGTGAAGAGTCTGAATAACGTAATTCATAGACCCATAGAGACAAGATGGTGAATCCCCAAACTGACTTGTGGAATTGGTTGTACCATAGAGATTAGTACTGCCAACACAGCATATCTGTCCAGAACAGCTTAAAGTCAGTGCAGCACTTGGACAGATATTATAGTCTGTTGGACTAACCATTTTGTTTAAATTATGGTACTATTCTTATTAGAAAACTATAAAAGAAACCAAGAAAACAGCAACAAGAGTTCAGCCAATAATTTCTAAACAATCTGCCCACTGCCAGTATTCCAATGAAGCAAGCCAAGGAACACCTGGCTTGACATGGATCAGCCCAGACTTAGACTAGGCTTAGACTATAACTAGAAAGTGGTTGAAACTTGGCTGATGTTTGGGGACCAATGTTAAAGATGCAAGTTGTTTTCTCCATGAGGTACGAGGTATGTACCTACAGTGCCTTGCAAAAGTATTCATACCCCTTGAACTTTTTCACATTTTGTCACCTTACAACCACAAACTTTATCACATAAGATTTTATGTGATAGACCAACACAAAGTAGCACATAATTGTGAAGTTGAACGAAAAAGATACACGGTTTTCAAACTTTTAAGCGAATAAAAATCTGAAAAGTGTGGCGTGCATTTGTATTCAGCCCCCTGTACTCTGATATAGGGCTGGGCGATATGGCTGAAAACTGTATCGCGATATCAGTGTTTCATATCGGTCGATATCGATAATTATTGATATTTTTTATGACCC
>JAZGTI010018942.1:0-11359 GCA_036877585.1 Botia kubotai | reverse complement strand
GTGAGATGTTAAAGATGTCTGTGAAGACATCAGTGAGTTCCACTGCACAGTCTCTCAGTACACGACCAGGAATGTTGTCAGGACCCGGAGCTTTGTGAGCATGGATCTCCTCACACTGGAGAGTCAGAGTCTCTCTGGAGAGACAGAGTCATCGCCTGGTCCCCGGGGGGGGGGGGTCTGTGGTGGTACGAACAGAGTTGATTTTGATGATTTATAGTTAATTATTGATGTAAAACTGATGGTTCCAACTATATTTGATAATATGTCGGGCACTGAGAAATCGTGCCAAGAAGATCTTCCCAGAGCTAATGGAGCTGTTGACAGCAGTCTGTGAATCATACCTCTGGGTACTTAGTGGCTTAGTGGTCTTAAATGCACCACATCCTGGAACTGAAAAACTGGACTGTTTGGTCTGCTGAATACAATCACTGAGACAAGAGCTTTCTCAACCAGGTGCCTTTATGCCCATAAGCGGAAAAGTGTTTGTGAATTGGCACAGAGTGCAGGGCGAAGACCTGACGAGTTGTCCCGGCCGTGTCATACTGTCGTTATTACAGAAGTGATTAAAGTTTGGGTCTAGTGAAAGTAAGGTTATTCTCAAACCCAGAAAGGGGTATGTGCCAAAGGTGCTCTAAAACCGTTCAGAGGCCAGGCCATAATCATGTTAATCAACTTTCCCCTTTCAGTTCTAACGGCAATAAATGTATTTTAGAGCCGACTACATCAGACACATGGCCCCCTCAAGGGCTTGGACAGATGGAGTGTTCTATGGACAGTTGTACAGCAGCTGGCTGGTCTTCACACCTTTGCCAGATTTTATAACTTGGATGTTTCTCCATATGCATTGTATGTATTGCCTGTGTGAGGAGTAAAAGCTGAAACTGAACTGCTGCCCAGCCTACACTATGGCTCAATTAACATAGACTAGTTACCTGTTAGCGCTGGTATAAATGCCACTTACATTATCTGCAACATTATGCAATGGATCCTTTTTACATTTTGGGGTTCTCCAAAGTGGAAGTTGTTATGATAGGGTAAACTTCTATAGGGGTGAATGGGAGATGACAACAAATACATTATTTGTATTTGCATTTCCTCTAATAGCAAGAGAAAAATAATCCACAATAGTATTTCTACAATTTTCCAGAAGAGGGAAAAAATATAAAGTGATAGTGATAGCACTGCACTATGGGGTTCAACTAGGTCCGCTGACAGTGAATAATTACTGAATAATTACATTAACACAGCGCTCACTGTCACATTACTATGCAATGTGTTTGCAGCGATCTATTTAATTGATCTAATTTATTCTTTCAGTTGTTTTTACAGCTCTTATGTTACTGGGGTTATAAGCATTTTAGTGTAGGTCAAACAGCAGCTGAGCTGGACTCTCACTATTAACACAGTAAGGTTTTACACACAATCCCTATAGCACCGTGTACTGCACTGTGCACTGTCGAATGAACCAAACTCAAAAGGGAATTTGCATCAAACTCTGTTGCTAAATGCAATTAAATAAATTCTGTTTTTAGTACTTTCATCACTGTCATCTCCCCCCCCTTAGGAAACCTATAAAAAAGAGATATAAATAGAACTTTTTTGCATTTTACATAAAGCTTAATTACTCCTTTAAATTAAAGTCTGGAATCATCCCTTTGCTCTTTTAACACAACAAATCAACAAGAAAATACAAATCAGGAAAACATGACTGAGATGAAAGAACTTGAATTTATGTTCATTAACAGAGTGTTCACAACTCCAGATTTATTAACAAAATATGCAAAATACAGTCTTTATAGAGCACTCTGTAGTCAGCTGTACATGATCAGTAACATTCATTTACAACAAAAAATAGACATAAGAAAAGACTTATATAAGCTTATATCATTAATATCGGCAATCCATGTTGTTATGAGGCAAAACAACACAAAAAGAAAATCCAGACAGGCTGAGTAAATCACAAAAATGTAATACTCCAGTTATATCCCTTAATATAATACATATTGGTCTCATTTAAACTGTAGACAGCTAAGTTTCAGTTCATGTACAAATGTATTTATTTGTTTACAGAGCAACAACTATTAAACATTTGCATTCTATACAAAATGTATTCTTCAAACAGCATTAATTGACTAGGAATGAAAATGCATCTAGCATATAAATATATTTTCCCCTGACAAGCAGTATTGATCCTGGTCTCTATATACAACCAATAGCTGACAATGTACAAATCAGACGGAGAGTGAGCTAGTTACCAGTGCTGTACCCACGCAATCTTATTGCATAAAAAACTTGTTACATCTAATTAGCCAGCCACAGCAGTCGTGCATTTTAGTTGTAAAATAGACAACCATTAGCTCTAAGAAACAATGTAAACAAATCGTAAGACTGTGTAAACACCTCAGATGCTGCAAGCATGCTTAATGTTGAAGTGTTACCACCTAACAGTGATGTCGTCGATGTGCAGCTGCAATCTACTGCAACTACGCTGAATTTTCACAGCAGACAAGCTTTGTTCATCAAATTTATAAACCAATTAAACCTGTTTTACTAAATTTTACTATACCAAAAATAAACATTATAAAAGTACCATAAGCATTTATCTCTGTTTGACAGTGCAGATATATGTCTGAGAGCTGTTTTTGAGAAGCTTTTTTAAAACATTGTGGGAATTTTAATTTGACATTGTTAATAAATGTCTGGAACTGACTGGATAATAAACAGTGTTCTGTATATGATGAATGTTGGAGGGGAGGGGCAGAAAATAAGAGGGCTTAGTGAAATCAGATGTAAAATTGTTTCAGAAGCATAGCAGGTCATTACATTTCAATGAAATGTTACGACAATATAAAAACATTTTTTCTTTGGAATAACGTGCACTGTTAAACTGCACAATAACACCAGGAATGTGTTAGTAAACCGGAAAGTAAAGCAATATGGAAAGTAAACAGGGTCAATTGTTGACTTGTTTATTTCTGGAAAATCTGCAGCTGCTTTCTATATTTTAACTAAAATTCTTCTAGGGTCAGCCTTTGAATTTGCATTATTTGTAAAATTGAGACTGTAAAATTCAAAATTGGTTCATTTGACGACCCTCTATCTCAAGTTAAGTGGCAGGCTTTTTTTTTAGATGTTCAGAATCATCTTCAACTCAACACAAAAACTTAAAAAAATAAAACTAAACCCAAAACTGCAATAAAAATAGGCAATCGTTCAGAATATTCGGAAGATTGCCATTACCGCTGAAGACTGTCTTCTGCACACAAAGATTGTTAATGATCAATTGAAGATGATCTGTAAAACATGAATGAACAAGAGGAGATCTTCACATGACACTGATGTAAACCTGAAGAGTTCAACAACATAAACAGAGTAAACATGGCCGTAATGCTTGTCACTGTTTGTGGTGCTGAGATGAAGGTCAGATGTCCACGACACCACATGTCTGAGGTCAGACTGCAGACACCTGCTCATCTGAAAGAGATCCAGAAAAACCAAAGACTCAGAACACACATAATCAGAGATTGACAATATCAGTCTATTGAAGATTGCTGATATGACTAATATGGGAGCTATGACTCTAAGTTATTAATAGAATAATTACTCAGCGTTATTTGACTAAGGGCTTTCTATCGAAAGTTCAGTGCCTTATCAACATTAGGGCTGGGAACCGAAAACAGGTTCCTAATTAAAATAGGACTGTACATAAAAATACTGAAACAAATTAGCTGTCCTTTAACTTGGCTTTAGCTGTCCTTTAACTTTCACAATGTTACAATGTTTTGGACGGAACAGTCTATTGAACAGCCAATGTTGTGGAGTTTGCAGCCTCAGCTGACAAAAGGAAAGCTGTCCAAGTGTAACTACACAAAAACTATAAACCACTTGATAAATCACTTTCTGTTGAAATGTCTCAGCATAAAACAAACATACAAGCAAGACAAGTGTAGACCAATTTCCTAACAAATTACACTCACCGAAACACAAGTCAGTACCTTAATTATGCTCTATATTAAATGTGTGTGTTAAATGAGATTTTTGTGCGCACAAGGACTTTGACAACAGTCAGTGTTCCACACTGTATATACACTTACATATACATAAGCACAGACAAAACAACGACATTTCTGACCTGTCAGTGAAAGATTTATACACCTTGCAATGAGAAAACAGCCAAGTTATATTTCACCACAAAAAATACAATACTTTAAATTAAAAAAGGAAGCTTGATATAGAACCATTCTGTATCTTTTAAGGCTCCACTTTCTTAAAGGTAGGGTAGGTAATTTTGGAAGCTTTGAAAGCCTAAGATCCCAACCTCTTCTCTACAAAGCCACGCCTCCTAACACATGAACACAGAAACGGATACACATACATTCTTAACAAATGCAATTATTTGATGAACATTTTATGTTTCTGTCCCTTCCACAGACGATTTTATATAAATATATTTAGACCACTTACTGCTATCATGATATGAAGAGACTTTTAACCAGCATAAACTTTTTTCTGGAGGAAATCGCCTACCCTACCTTTAATGAAAAATTAGCTTTATTGATTTTGGGGTGAAATATGAACATGATTTCTTCATGAGATCCACCCAAGCACTGTTGAGTTGGGTCACATACCCTCCTCGCTATCAGTGTGAGTACGGAGAATAACACTGGGTGGTCTGGACAGGGTGGGCTCAGCCAGGCTGTGACGCAGCTTGCACCTCTGCAAGGCCATGCTATAGTCAGGTGGCTTTAAGTGGGCGGGGCGTAAGGCTCCTCCCTCTTGTGTATGGGTGTCAGCCAGAGCCAGACCCTGGTACCCTGGTGGAGTGGGGGGCGGTGCTTTGAATCTATCGTCTTTGCAGGGTGACGTTACACAGTACACTGGCAGAAGTAGGTTGAGAGGGAGAGGACGTGATGAAAGGGGAGGGAGAACAGAAAGAAACACACACACACACAAGACAAACATCGATTAAGAAATGAGGCATGTAAATCAAAAAAGACATTCACTGAGAAACTGATGGCTTAAACTATAGCAGCATGCACAAGTCATGACAAAAGCAGATTTGCACTATTACTTAAAAGGCTCAAATCTGTTTTATTTCTATTTCTTTCAATATATGATGGCAGGATCTGCCTTTAAGCACTTTCCACAAACTTTTTTTTTTTTACATTTTCAATAAACAATTTGTGAAAGTTGGAGCTTAACCCAAGAATGTTGTTTGTCTATCTTAGGAGAAATAAAAAAAAAAGGTTTACATGATTTTTTTGCAACTCTTTGGGACATATCTGAATACAGTTCAGCACAAAGACTAGTTCTTTTTTACGATAAACATTAAATAAAAATTCAAGTGGGTTAGAGTGGGTTACAGGGTTGCAGATAACGGTGGCAGAAGGTTGCTAGACTAAATATCAGAACGTGAAATCTGCTTGTGTCATTTTACACAGCACTTCAAAATCTGAAACAACAAGAAACTAAATGTAGAAAATCTGTTTGGGGTGGAGCCTCACCTATGAGTCCTTTCTCTGTGCTAGATGTGATCATTTTGTAGGTGGAATCTGAGCTTTGCTGGCCATTCAAGACTGGCGGATCTCCAGCCCTGCGCTTGATGGTCCCGGAACTGCCCTCGTAGGTGTCAGACAGAGAGCTGGAGGACGTCCTGAGCTCAGAGCTGTTGTCCTCCGGAAGACCCGGTCCCATCTCCATCTCAGCAATTGGGCCACCCATTGGTGTGTGCCGATGGTTGAGCAGCTCCAGACAGCGCTGACCTGGAAGAGTCTGAAGGCTGTCATGAGAGTTACTGGAGCAGGAAGTCCAGCTCCCGTGCCCACTGTCTGCTACTTCGGAAACCGAGACGGGCTCAGCAGCTATCAGCTCCTCGGTGCTAGTGGAGGAGGTAAAGGTGGAGCCTCGCATCAGGGAGTGTCGCATCAGAGATAGACTGGAGATAATGAACAAATGATTACAAACTAACTCTTACTGAACAAACAAGATTTCTGTTTAAATTTGAAAGGAAATAGGGGCGGCATTTGCCGTGTAAAACCATGATGTTGTGGGTGTTTGCCAGGTTGTACAAAAAAGCTCTACTAAATATTATGAAGGCAACATTGCTTCTGATAGGGAATTGCAAACAACAATTATAAAATGATCAAACATTTCAAGTCCATTTTTAATTAGGCTCAGCTGAGAGAATCTAGACAACAGTACAACCAGTTGAACAGCTGCAGTGAGGCAGTAACCTGAGCTGTCTGGCACTGAATGTGAAAACCAATAAGCCACGTCCGCATAACCAAGACTATAAACACTGAAGCGGCAAACTGCACTGCTTTACTACAGCACAATATAAACTGCTTGATGTTACTCTGAGACACTGAAACACACATTGTAGAAGCATTATTATTAACGCTTTACCTTCTGCTTGTGAAAGACCCTTTAACAGCTTTTAAAACTTTTAGAACTTTACTTTTATGGAGTACATGACACTGAAACTGATTCTGATAAAGTGTTTTATGTATTCTTTGTGCTCTGATAGCAGAAGCAGTGATGTGTTACCTGGTGTCGGGCTGACTGCAGTCAGATTGTGTGTTTGCAGGGGTTTCAGGTGGGCAGGGACCAATGGCTGCTGTGGGCATTGAATCTACAGAGCAGTTACTAACGATACTGGAGCGAGAAGAGATCTCGCTGGAGTCGGACAGATCAGACCTACCCACAGGCATCAAAGCGTAACCTATCAGGGGACAGACAGACATGTCAGTATGTCAGAACACACAGATCACAGACCAAAAGGTTATTAGACCCAACATTACAAGATCAACACCTGCCTTTTATTAGAAAAAAAGTCATGAAAACATCATAACATAAAAGTGTAGAGGAATAAACAAGCAGAACACCATAAGGCAGCAGTCGGATTTAAAGAGAAATGTAAATAAATAAACACTGATATAATAGAACAATTATAACACACATGGTGAATTATATTTCATTAGTACAGTTAATCATATGATCACATTAAACAGGTATCTTAACCAACAGTGAAGTGTTGTTTGTCTTGGCTGTTTTGTCATTCCAAACCTGTATGACTTGTTTTACTATGAAACGTACAATTATAATCTTGAAGAATCTCTGATACAGTGAACAGGTTAAGCTCAGAGTTTTATAAAAGTTTGACTAGTGCCCTATTATCCCAGTTTTCTGAAGTCATGTGACAGTTCTGTGTGGGTAACAGAGTGAAATGAAAGTAGATGTTGACAATCACATCTCTACTGCAGTTGATGTCATTCATACACACTGCATGTCCTGCAGGCCGGACTCACTGAAGACATGCAGAAAACGGCATCTGCAATCACAGCCATCTGTCCTGACACACGGTGTGTCTGACGCAGCATGTTTGAGTAGCATAAATGAGATTAAATTGACTAAACTCTTAAACTCAAACAGTTTTACATTACTCTGTTCGGCCAACACTAACTTGAACACATCACATACACTTTTCTGGTCTGTTTGTTTGATAATTTGGTATCACAATTTGGGAGTTTTCTTCTCTTCTTTATGTCTTTTTGCAGACGTACAGGAGAGCTGTGCAGACCATCTGCTCTGTTTTTTCCTGACTAAAGTGTTTGTCTGACTCTCCGTGTCAATGTATCTGCTCTTCTCTCTAAATCCGGGCTCAGACGACAGAACTTTAAAAATCTGAAATTTTAAAAAACCTAAACGATGATGAAATCTGGTGATAAAATCTGGTTGCAGCACACATTAGGAGAATTATGACAGATTTTCTTCTTTGAAATCCTAAACATGCTCAAACTATAAGATTTTGAAGTCATGCCGCACTACAAGATATTAAGATCTCACAGCAAAGCGGGTTTAAACAAAAAAGAGATTGTGATGCAATTATTATTATAATTAAGCTTTTTTACTTTTGCTGACATGTGGGAAAACATCTTTCTACACTCACCCAGTACGTATAAAAAACTGATTTCTCTTAAGCTCTTGTCTTTGACGGAACAGTAATATGTTTTTTATGTACAGGTAAAACAGGCAGTCGTGTTGTTGCCACACTTCAACAATCTGTATCTCTGCTGTCTAGCGGACATCCATTTCATTCATGATTGCTCTGTCAGGGGTGTGAGGGGACATGTAAAGTGTTTGCTTGGGGTTTCTGCTGGACTCAGTCTACTCTGTCTGTCTGCCACTCTGACTGGTCATCTCCATGATGCGTTTATAGAAGAAAGTCCCACCTATGCCGTATGTGCGGCCAATCGGGCCACTCCCCGCAGCTCTGGTACTGGCCTCGCTCATGAGAGATGACAATGAACCTGATAGGTTCGGCTGATTGCAGTTCTGTTTCGGAGCTCCGCCCACTGCCAGAGAATTATGGGAATATTTCAGTGGCACCTCAATTACAACACTTTGATTATTAACTGCACCAGTAAAAAAACATAAGACATCTTCCTTAAGGCGAAGTCAGACTGGATTTTAAACAAAAAATTTTTTGGTCTAACAAAGAATATGATAATGTCACACTCCAGGGATTCTGCTTTAAATAAATATATATTAGAACAAATTGACATCTCTACTTTTGTACATGCTAAACAGATATAACTGAGAATTAAGAATAGGAGAAAGTGTTTTTTTATTATTTATGTTCATGCTTTTGTTTTGGCATTTTTGTTTGTTAAATACAATATTAAATATATTTTCCCTTGTCCACATGCAATTCTGTATAAATAATATATAAACATTTTAAAGTAGCATTTACTGAACTAAAACTATGTAAGAATGATCTGATTGGTGGTTTGCCGAGTTCAAACCTTTGCGGGGAGACCCCTGTGGGGAAACAGTAGGACTGGACTGCAGGGATGAGATGGTGGACAGCTCATCTGTTCTCTTTACACATTTGTCATCAGCTAAACCATCTGTTTTCTTCTGTATCTGAGGAGAGTTTGGACCTGAAGAGAAAGACAGGCAGAAATCACTTATCACAATAACTAAAGTAACACAAACAGCAGAGAATCATCCCTGATCATTCCTGTTACTCTGATACAGTACATGATGGGTCACATGATCAATCTACAATGTATTTTACAACCTAACCATTTATTTCAATTGCCCCCCCCCATGAATTTCATGTCCATGCATGTTTTCTTTCTGATTATTCCAGTTGCGTTATGTTTTTGTGCTAAATGCATTTGCTGTAACGAAACAGCAAAAATGAAAAACTGTGACTTTACAACGAGCAAAAAACTACAGAAATAAAATTGATAGAATATTTGAATATTTTGTTTTCCTAATTTTTTAATGTCTGGCCTTTTTGTTACTTGTACTGATGCTGCTAATTAATACAGGACAGGAAATTATCTTAATGTGGCAACATCTTCCCCTTGTGCACAATTCTGCAAGTGTGTTAGATGGCTGACTTATACACGATTTCCAAAGCTCACATCCTGGTTACACAAGAATAAAGAGCAGTGATACATGTCAAAATAAGCAGGCACGATGAGGAGCATCACATACTGAAGGAAGCTGCCAGGTCTTTGGCGATGCTCTTCTTGCGGAGAGGATACAGACTCACAGGAGGGACCTGCAGCACCTGAGAGACGCGGTTCTGAGATTTGGACGAGGACAGACCGGACCGTGTGGACACAGGAGACATGTCCGATTTACCTGACCGCCGATCACTAAGGTTCTTAGATACTGCAGGAGAAACACACAACATGACTGATTGACTGCTGAACACTGTCAGAACAACAGCTGAGAGATCATGTCATCCTGACACATTTCAGGCAAAGATCAATGTATGAAAAATAATGACAAGTGAGCAATTAAAAGTCAATCATTACTTAAATCTTTTTTTCTTAAAACTGCTATAAAATGTATTACTTTATTAATCTATATAGACAACAGGTATTAAACTATTGACATTTTTGAAAGGCTACTTTACATAAAACAAAAGTCTAAAAGTATTCAAATCAACTGTATAAATTTTAATGTTGACTTTAAAACAGTGTTTCTGAACCAGGAGGCCCACTAGAGGGCCTCAACAAACTTCCAAGGGGGCCTCAAGATGACTCAAAAGTATTTTAAATAAAACAAAAAGGATTGAAATAAAGTAAACTACTACAATTCAAGGTATTTTTATAAATAAATATACACATCCTTGTAGTTATACTGGGCTCTAGAATACTTTATTGGTTAGACACTGGGGGGAGGGGTGGTTGAAGTTCTAGAGACCTCCCCTGGTCAATTACAAGACTTCCCACTAGATGGCAGTAAACAGCCACATAAAGACACTCTAGATCAGGGGTGTCCAATCCTGCTCCTGTGTCCTGCAGACTTTAGCTCCAACTCTAATCAAACACACTTGAACCAGTTAATCATGGTCTTCCTAGACAATTTAGAAAATTCCAGGAAGGTGCATTGAGGCAATTTGGAGTGAAACTCAAACACAATATGTTGTGTGAATCAACATTCATGAACATAGATACTGACAAAGCCATCTTCACAAAGGTGAAGATTTACATTTACATTTAGGCATTTGGCAGACGCTTTTATCCAAAGCGACTTACATTGCATTATACTACACATTGATCACTATACATTAGGTATGTGCAATCCCTGGGATTGAACCCATGACCTTGGCATTGTTAACACCATGCTCTAACCACTGAGCTACAGGAAAGCTGTAGAAGATAACCTCAACAACACAACAACAGACAACAGGCTGAAGTGAGTTAACGCACGTGTGCTGTAGGCTGGTTCACACTGCAGAGACATGATCTGGATCTTTTCTTCATCAGCCTCTACCTCCAGGTAAGCTAGGTACTGCTTGACCTTACGGGCCATCTGAGCATCCTCGTACAGCTTCTTGGCATTTAGCAGAGAGCTGCGTCTCACACGCTTCTTGTGATTGACCTGAACGTCCAGCAGATTTGAATTGGTGCTGCCTTGACTCAGAGACCTAAGGAAAAGGGGAGCAAGGTAAGGAACTGCAACAACCCACTGCAATGAATGACATCACAGTGTCACTTAAGTCTGTGAGACCTTTCAAACCTTACACTGTCAGTTTATGTTATTCATTTAACCCTCTGGGGTCTGAGGGTGTTTTGGAGCCCTGGAGAAGTTTTGACATGCTCTGACATTTGTGCTTTTTTCAGGTGCTTATAAACAGCTATAAATGGGTAAAGTCTGATAACACTGTATTCAGCACAAACTGGGCTACAATAATGTTTGAGCTGCATGTATGTACATGATTGTGTTTTTGAGAAAGTAAGGTTTATGCATGGTTATTGAAAAACTAAAATTTCAAAGTCACTGAAATAAGGCCATAAAACACATACAGAACATTTGTTCACAAGACTTTTGAGAA
>JAZGTI010018941.1:0-11362 GCA_036877585.1 Botia kubotai | reverse complement strand
AATGCCATGATATTGCAGCCCAAACCATCACTGATCCACCCCTATGCTTCACTCTGGGCATGCAACAGTCTGGGTGGTACGCTTCTTTGGGGCTTTTCCACACCGTAACTCTCCCGGATGTGGGAAAGACAGTGAAGGTGGACTCGTCAGAGAACATAGTCCACAGCCCAAGATTTTCGCTGCTGGCACCATTGAAACCGACACTTGGCATTGGCATGAGTGACCAAAGGTTTGGCTATAGCAGCCCGGCCATGTACATTGACCCTGTGGAGCTCCCAACGGACAGTTTTGGTGGAAACAGGAGAGTTGACATGCACATTTAATTCTGCAGTGAGTTGGGCAGCTGTTTTTTGTATACAATCCGGGTTAGCACCCGGACATCCCTTTCAGACAGCTTCCTCTTGCGTCCACAGTTACTCCTGTTGTATGTGGTTTGTCCTTCTTGGTGGTATGCTGACATTACCCTGGATACCGTGGCTCTTGATACTTCACAAAGACTTGCTGTCTTAGTCACAGATGCGCCAGTGAGTCATGCGCCAACAATTTGCCAAAATTGGCCAACAGGCTGGTCAAATTTAGCCATGAAACCTCCAACACTAAATTGACCAGTGTTTCAGTTTCAGGTTTACACAAAACCTGATCATGTCTGGAGGGTTCACAAACTTTCAAACAGCACTGTATATGTAGCCAAAATCATACAGACAGTAAGTTTATTGAGGGTTTTGTTTTTCTTGACTTACTTCAGGCTATTTTAAAGGGTTCTGCACAGTGATGACATAGCAGAACCATTTTTAATTTAACCTTTCAGTTTAAGAACCATTTCTTTTTTACATTTTAATAGTCTGTAGAATCTTGTTCCACAAAAGCTTTCTGCTGGACACAAGGTTCTTTTAAGTGGATGTTAAATGGTCTTTATGAAAAAAAATGAAAAGAACCTTTTAGAAACCTTTGTTTTTAAAAGTGTAAAAAAAAATGCAAAAACAGATTGTAAGGAAACAAAATTTGACCTGCTGTTGCAGATTCCCTGCAAAATCATGTTGGGTGATCACCAGCTGTCTAGTTCAATTGCTGTTTTGCTAGCTTTTGTCTTAAATCAATATTAAATTAAAATTTTATAAGCCTACTTATACATAGAAGTTCTTAATAGTCATGTTACCTAAGACTCCAAGAGAGTCTGCTGCTTGTAGCTTTTCAGATAGCAAGTACATGACACCCCTGCTACCTGTGCTCCTGATTAACTGTGTTTCAATTCAATGAGCTCTTAGGAGTTTGAAGTCATAGTGTTATCAGTACAACGTTGTTTTTTCACAACATGAAAACCATTGATTTTTACAGTAATTAATGTCAGATCTGGTACAATACATCTTCTGGTTGAATTTGCACATGTACACATGAGATTTGAGGGTTAGATTTAATTAGCACATATTGTGGGTAAGATGACAGTTAGGAGTTGTTTTTTTGGGGAGCTACAGCAAATAATGAATTTCATTCTTTTGTAGCTATTTAATGTTAGCAATTGCATGGCTTCAGTGATGGTTCAATTAAGTTATAAATTCAACAATAAAGCTAATTATACTTACAGCCAGCAATTAGACCATTAAATGATGGTTAAGCATAGCCCTAAGGTAGGTCTAGATGACACCTCGAATCAACATCGGTGTGAGATCTGATCATTACTATTTACACTTGATATTAACTCATCAGTGTTACTTGACCAAGTGTGACCCAAAGTATATGCTGCAAAGATACATTAAAAAAAGTGAGCCAGTCTGAGTAATCATGATCCAGTGTACAGTTTCTCAGGAGCAGATAAACGATGTTTGGAACTGTTTTTAAATTTTCTTTCATTTTCTTTGTTCTGCAAACAAGGTAGCTGTGCCAAAACTTCTCTTGTCGACAGAAGGGCTAATTAACTTTGTTTTCTCTGGTCGAGGCCTTGTCGGTTCTGCTGAGCTGCAGACCGAGCAGAATAGTGTGTGGGAGAAAAATCTGTGGGATACAGTGATGTATTGGAACTGTCTTTTGGCTAATTGGGCTGGGAGGAGACAGTGTCAGAACAGCATGGCAACAGTGAATAATAGATTAATGGGTTCAGCCCTAACTGAAAAGGTATGGGCTTTCAGATCTATACATTGTGAGTACAGGTAATGACGGTAGAGAGAACCACATGAACAGCAAATACCAAGTTTAAATTGTACCATGGGCACTTCTTCTGACTACTGCTGTTGTGCTCTGAAGCTAAATGTTTTAATCTCATAAACTCTCAGCCCTCATAGCTTAGCTTTATGATTAGCCATGCAAAACTGTGGTAAGATTTAGAGCATGAGAAATATTTTAACAAGATCTGATATTGTACTTTAGGCATTGTTTTTAAATACATAATGAATTACAAATAACATAATCTGTTCCGTTTTTTTATGCAGGACACACATACACATACATATGTAAAAACCTTTTGTCTATAGATCTTCCTATGGATCATAATTTCTAAAGAGTAGAATAGTTGGGCACGTGTCTGCCGAGCAGTGCCTCTTTTGAAGTGGTTAAAACATTTAATCCGAGCAACTACATGTGCTTTAAGGGCTCAAAATCTCTGTTGCATCTGGTGATGGTGAAAACATTTTGGCACAAGTGACAAAATTACCAAAATAATGACAAACATTTTTCAAACACTCCTCTTGTCCTCCATTGTTCCGATGCCATTGCAATATATTTGTTGAGTGGATTGTCTATAACAATGCTGGTTCAACCAATGACGTGACTAGGTTACAGTTTTGCCTGCTCATTAAAGTTTGTAGTAATAACATTTTGTTTTGGTGGTCAGCATACTTTATGTGTGATGCCTTGTAATTGTTTTCACCTAATGCAACAAAGGACTCTTTGTAGCCTTTCCTCCAACTTTTACCAATTTTCTGCCAGGTTTTGAGTCAGTGAAAATGGTGATGGGGAGTGAATGACTGCCTTGCTTGTTTATCTGCTGAGCCGGCAACTGCCCACATACACCTGCAGGTACGGCTGTCTTTATTCTTACACAGTTGTAACTTGAGGGCAACAAAATTTGTTCTTTAAACAAATTCTTCTTATTTCTCACTACTATTTTTGTCATGTTTCTCAGCTATTATTGTAATGTCTACATGTGGTGGTGCCTACCCTCCTTTTCAGTGTTTATACAGCTGCACTGGTATGTTTTTATTTACAAGGCAATACCAGGAACATGACTTTTCAAATCATATTACAGGACAGGAACTAACTACTGTACATTGTACCCATCTGTCTACAGCACTGGCTGGTTCTTTAGCTTTACATTTATATACACTGTAGTGCTTTGCTGAGTCTAGTGCTGTTTTTGTGCTGCATAATGGTGCTATTAATGTGAGTTCAGTGGTAATTCATGTAATTGCTGCAGTCCTGAACACATGAAAGAAAAGCAGGTGCTAATTAGAACAAGATGGACATGGATAACGCCTGTCATGAACCACGCTAGACTGGCATGCTGTTTTAGACGTCGTTTACTGAACACTTCCGTATACGCTCATACGGATACGTAATAACCAATGAGAAACTTGTTACAAACTCAAATACTATTTATCACATCTTTCCCCTTTTCAGCCAAAATATATCACATTTTAACAAACAAAATTAAATCAAAAGTTCACCGCTGCCAAACATAAAATATTATGCAAAATGAATCTTTCCGCAAATAAAGTCTCTGTAAAACCCTAATTAAACAACAAGTAAAGGGGGAAAAAGGGTGTTTTGATTCTGTATTATGACTGGTAGCACAATGGCTTTTTTTTATCACACGCCCACAGCGTGTAGTCTTGAGTGACACTATGTGTTGTGGAGTATAAGGCGCAGCAGTCGTAGGTTCTGAAGAAGGAACGGACATTCCCTGCTTCTTCTCAGGCAACTGCTCACTTGGAACCCCAGGTAGGTGACTTTCCTTAAAATCTGTTGTGCGGTCAGGTACATCTTGTTCATGTTGAGTCAAAGTATCCCCTGGAATGGCTTGGAGATGCGAATGGAATTTCCTGCGAAATTCTCCAAGGTCAGTTGACACGGCTGACCTTGGCTGTTCAGCTTGACGACTTACTTTTGTCATCCACTCCTTTTCACCATCTAGCTTTAGGCGCACCAAGTCCCCAGGGGATAGCAGCGATAAGGATCTAGCATCTATAAGATTCCTTAGCTTTGCGATCCATAACTTTCAATCTCCTCAAGTCAGGCCATTCAGGGACCAAGTTACTTGCCACCACTGGAACTGTAGTCCGGAGGTGCCTTCCTATGAGAAGCTGCGATGGACTACACCCTGTGGCTGCTAATGGAGTTGCCCTATACGCAAAAAGGGCCAAGAAAGGGTCGTCTTGCTTTAGTATCTTCTTTGCTGTTTAAACAGCGCTCTCAGCTTCTCCATTCGATTGTGGGAAGTGAGGACTGAACTTCACGTAAACAAACCCATATTGCTCTGCAAATGTCTTAAACTCGACTGATGTGAATTGCAGAGCATTGTCAGAGCACAGCCTTTCCGGGATGCCAAAACATGCTCTTTAGTTTGCCAAACACTCTTCTGCTCGTCATGTCCACCAAGTGAGCTATTTCAATAAATCTTGAATAATAATCCACTACTACGAGGTATTGATGACTCCCTGCTTCGCAGAGATCTACCCCAAGGTGTCTCCATGGGCATGGGGTAACTTTGTCACTAGCAATGGCTCCTTGTGTTGAGTGGGCTTATTAATCTGGCATAATGGGCACTGGTTCACTTTATGTTTTAGATCAGCGCTGATGCCTGGCCACCACACCGTTAGACGTGCCCGCTCGCAACACTTACTCAGTCCTTAATGGCCTTCATGAATGCAAGCAAGTACTTCATCCCTCATTTTGACTGGAATCACGATTCTTGCAGGAGAAGCCCTGCAGACTCACTCAGAAACCCTTATTGGCTAAAGTGAACTCGCAGATTGACAGGCACCATTTTATATGTTTAGGCCACCCTTGCTGGACACTTTTGTAGCATCAGCTATCTGATGTAGCTTCTGGGGTGAAGCTGGCAAGTGCTCCTTGACTCCAGCTATATAGGCCTTGACTTCCTCTTTAAGGCTCTCACTGTTCTGAGTTGGCCAGTGTCTGGACAGCGTGTTCGCTATAAGCAGAGACTTTCCTGGAGTATACACTGCCAGTGGGTTGAAGCGCATCATCCTAATTAGGAGACACTGGCAGCGACTAGGAACCTCATCAAGGTTTTTCTGGTTTATCAAAGGGACTAAAGGTTTATGATCTGTGAGTACTTTGAAGGACTCTAAACCGCAGAGATATCGTGACGGCTTTTCGCATGTCCAAACTGAAGCCAAACACTCTTTTTCAATTTTGGCATAGCGCTTCTCTGCGGCTGTGAGAGTACGGGAACAGAAAGCCACTGGAAGCATTTTCCCATCATGTTCTTAAAGCAATGCACCCCGTATTCCGTAACTACTGCCATCGGCCGTGACAACTGTTGGCTTGTTCATGTCGTAATATGCCAGCACGAGGGCCGCAACTAACGTTTGTTTCACTTTCATGAATGCCTCCTCTTGACTCTTGTCCCACCTCCACACTGCGTCAGCTCTTAGCAGCTCATTCAGTGGCTGTAACACTGTAGCGCTGTGTGGCAGGTTACAGCAAAGGTAATTAACCATACCCAGCATCCGTTTTAACTTAGTCAGGTTTTGGGGTTTGCTGAGATCCCGAATAGAACAGATCTTTTCTGGGTCGGGTCTAATGCCCTCTTGACTAAGACGATGTCCCATGGATAGCCTTTAGTACTTCATCAAGTCTATGGTCATGTTCTTTACGAGTACGACCATATAATATGTCATCCATGTAGCATTATACTCCCAAAACATTCCGAAGTAGCTTGCTCATATGTTTCTGAAATATCTCTGGCGCGCTAGTTATGCCTAAGGGTAAGCAACGGAAACAGTACCTCTTGAAGAGGGTTATAAAAGTAGTCAACCTCTTGCTGGCGTCGTCTAACGGTACCTGCCAGAAACCGCTAGGCTAGAAAAGGCTAGAAAAGACTGTCGCCCCAGCCAGTTTAGAAGTTATGCCATCCAAGGTTGGCAGAACACAAACACGACAGAATACTTTTCACGAATTACAGCTTTGTTCAGTCGTTTGAGGTCGACACATATCCTAATGTCCACGTTCCTTTTAGCGACTGGCACCATTGGTGCCCATCATGGAGTGGCCTCAGAAACCTCTTCAATCACACCCAGCCGCTCCATCCTGTCCAGTACTTGTTACCGTCGTAAGCATTGGAATTGGTACTCTATGAGCTACATGAACGCTGTATGGCTCTGCTGTACTTTGAAGCATTCTTTTAACTGGTTTGCATGCCATCAGTCCCAAAGAACCAAACGCATTTTCTCTTATTTAGTCTATTCTTTTTATTAGCCCCATCTGGATTACAGCACTGCGTCCTAGCAGATTTCCAACGTGGGCTCCTCTCACCACATATGCATTCATCAAGTACGTATTTTTCTTTACGCTTACTTTTGTTCTCATCTGGCCCATACGCTCCAACTTGCCACCTGGACTGTTCAGTATGACATTTGTTTGGCTCAGTGGTATCTTATTTTTCAGGCTTTCATACGTTTTCTCAGATATTACAGTGGCATCTGCACCAAAATCAATTTTGAAGTTTATTATTTATTATATTTATTAATTATTTATTAATATTCCATAAGGATGTTGACTGTCCATGGTGGAATGGGTGCATCCTTACTTTGAACAGAGCCCAAAAACATTGCTGACCCTGCATCTTCATAAGATGCTTAGTGTGGCAGACTACCGCGAAATGGCCAATCTTTTTGCACTTTCAACATTCAGCTTTTTTGGCAGGACAGTGTTCTCTCTGATTTTGTATTTTATTGCATCTTGTGCATTTCCTCCTGTCACTCTCTTCATTTCTATAGCGTTGTCCTTTTCTCTGTCTATCAGTGCTAATTTTCTTTCCTCTGCCATGATTTTGTTGGGAGAATTTTACCTCCTCCATTTACTTTCGCTTTGCTCTGCATTTTGGTTTTAATGAGCTCGTGACTATGTGCCATTTCAATTGCTCTAGTGAACGTCAGTGTTCCTTGAAGCTGCAGCTTTTCTGACAGAGATTTGTCTCTCAATCTGATCACAATCCTGTCTTTGAGATATATTTATCTTTTAATTCACCAAATTCACAGTGTTCTGAGAGCTCATAAAGTCCTCTTACGAATGCCTCAACTGTCTCCCCATCTTGCTGAAACCGCTGATAAAAACGTTAAAGTTCGTATATCACGTTTCTTCTGGGAATGAAGTGCTCGTCAAACTTCTGAATCACCACTTCATAGTTGTCTCTGTCGTCATCATTATCAAACGTGAATGATTAAAATATATTTTCTGCATCCTTCCCCATGGAATAAATGAGAGCACTGACCTGCACATCGCCGTCCTCCAGTGATAATTTGGTGGCTGTTCTGTAACGCATGAATCTCTGTTTCCACTCCGACCATTCGCTCGGCCTTTCAAACAGGAAACTTTCCGGCGGCGACAATTTAAGCATATTTATGACTGTGCAGCTCTTCACGTAATGGGGCAACTTTCACTGAGCTAAAATCCCACTTTTGACACCATGTCATGAACCACGCTAGACTGGCATGCTGTTTTAGACGTCGTTTACTGAACACTTCCGTATACGTACATACGCATACTGTGACAATTCTCTCCGGGCTGATCAGCGTCGCCCTGGCAACCGACGCACCGCACCTGCACCAGCTCATCACCGGCGGACCGGTCACAGCTGGACCGCATCACCTCGCGGCTTTCTAAAGCCGCCAGCTCTCGCCCTCGCAAGAACTGAGTCTGGAGGTAATGCTGTCCGCTAAACTTGTTAATCCTGTGTTGCAGAGAGCAGCGTGTGACCGATCAGCCGTCTTGGGGAGCATGCACGGGCACCCACTCTCACCGCCACAAGGGACACACGGAGCACGGATTGTACCAGCCTCACCAGCCGCAGCAGCCACACCGGCTGCTACACTTCTACACTACACACTTTATGTAATAAACCCACCCTCCGGGGTCTTTTGTCACCAGCCTGCCTTGTTGCGTGATTCTTCACCCGTGACAATACGTAATAACCAATGAGACACTTGTTACAAACTCAAATACTATTTATCACAATGCCATTGTAACGGTGGAGGCTCCAGCCTTCTCTGCACCGTGCCACCAGAGGGAGCCTTCCCCGGAATACTGAATGAAGTCCTGAACTACATTTACTAGAATGCATTCTACATTCGCTGATCACGTCCTGTTCACCACGTTCATTGTTTCCCGCTGCCTATTTAAACTGCCTATTCAATATCACTCTTTGCGAAGTTTTGTTTCCTGTATTCTCCTGCTGATTTTTGTGTATGATCTAGACTGTCTTTGGTTATCGATTGTTCTCTGCCTGCCCTTTGATTGGATTGTTAATCATTTTGATTCTTACTGCCTTTCTCGATCTTTTGGACTGTGTTTCTGATTTTTAATTGTTTGCTGCCTATCTTGACCACTGCTTGTCTACGATTACGGTTTGCCCCGCCTGTGTTATCCCTGTTTACTGTTGATTACCCTCGCCTGTTTGACCATTCTAATAAAAACTGCATATGGATCCTAACACCTCTGACTATTCGTTACAGAAGACTTCGCCACTATCGGTTCCAGCAGCTCTCTCACAGCTGTCAACTAAGTTAACAGTCCAGGCTTCCCAGCAGCTCAGTCGCCTCACATCACTCACTAAGGAGTTGGTGAAAGCGTGTAAAAGGAGTGTGTCTAATGTCGCAAGATCTGACCACACCCGCTGCTACACCATTGCCTTTACCAATGCCCAGCACATCCCCTTCGGTAAGCCCAAGATTGGCATTTCCTGAAAAGTTTGACGGTTACCCATCTAAATGCAAGGGTTTTCTGCTACAGTGCATGCTCTTCGTGAATCAACAGCCTGCTTTATATACCACAAATTGTAGTAGAATTGCCTTTGTATTTTCTCAGCGGAAAGGCTTTGGACTGGGCTACGGTGGTGTGTAAATTAGATGGCTCATTTTTTCCTACATTTGATGTATTTTTACAACGTAAAAATTTTACAACCGTGTATCGATTTGTGGGCTCTAAACGAGGTCACCATAAAATTTCAATACCTGTTGCCTTTAGTACCGGCCGCCCTTGAACAGCTCTGATCCGCCAAATATTTCACAAAACTAGATCTTAGAATTTCCCTCAAATTTGGTGCGAATTAAGGAGAGTGATGAATGGAAAACTGCTTTCTCTACCACTTCAGGTCATTACGAATACTTAGTTATGCCCTTTAGTTTAGCCAATAGTCCCTCGGTCTTCCAGTAATTTATGAATGACGTGTTCAGAGATATGTTAGAAACTAGTGTTAAACTAATAGTCTATATAGACAATATTCTAATCTATTCAACCTCCCTTCCAGAACATATTCAACATGTTAGTAAAAGAGGAGAAGTGTGAGTTTCATTACACAAGTACGTCCTTTTTGGGATATATTATTAGCCAAGTTGGGGTCGCTATGGACGAAAGACAGGTAGAATCAGTTTCCAAATGGCCTCAACCAAGAACCGTAAAAGAGTTACAGAGATTTTTGGGCTTTGCTAATTTTTATAGATGTTTTATCAGAGGCTTTAGCACAGTCACCGCTCCTCTTAGATTCCTAACCAAGCAGACCACCAATAGGTTAAGATGGACCCCACAGGCTGAGGAGGTCTTTACTGAGTTAAAAAGGTGTTTTACTTCCGCACCCATCCTCAAACACCCCGATCCAGATCTTTCTTTCATGGTAGAGGTAGACGATTCCAACACTGATGTTGGGGCCGTACTATCACAACGACAGGGTTCACCATTCTTTTCCCACAAACTCTCACCTTCTGTAAGTAATTATGACATGGCAATCTCAAACTATTGGCAATTAAATTGGCTTTTGAGGAGTGGAGGCACTGGTTAGAGGGCGCTGTTCATCCTTTTACGGTATTAACCGATCATAAGAACCTTGAATACTTGCGCTCTGCCAAGAGACTTAATCCCAGACAGGCCAGGTGGGCTCTGTTTTTTACCCGCTTTCAGTTTATGGTTACTTATAGACCCAGTTCAAAGAACACCAAAGCTGATTCCCTCTCTCGCAATCTGAAGGAGAACCTAGCTCCTCTAGTCTCAAACCCATTATTCCCGAGAAATTGTTACTAGCTCCCGTGCAATGGGATATAATCACAGAGAATAATTTGGCTAATAGTCAGGGAGCAGCTCCCTCCACACGTCCACCAAATATGACTTTCGTACCTGAACCCTTTTGTAAATGATTGATTTCCCTAGTTCATGATCTACCTAGTTCTGGTCATCCAGGTATTACCGCTACGGCAGAGATTTTAAAGAACTGCTACTGGTGGCAGTCCCTTACTCCTGATACAGCTAATTACATCCAACAATGTGCCACATGTCAAACCTCAAAGAATCCCAGACAATTACCCGCAGGATTACTACAACCCCTATCTACACCTCAATGACCATAGTCTCATATTGCAGTCGACTTCATAACAGACTTACCCAATTCTCAAGGTCACACCACAAAATTCACTATAATCGATCGATTTTCTAAGGCCTGTCACCTCATCCCTCTCCCCAAACTTTCCACTTCTTTTGAAACCACAGAACTGCTTTGTAACAATGTTTTTAGATTTTATGGTCTACCCGAAGATATCGTATCTGACAGAAGTTTGGTCTGCCTTTTTTTAGCAATCTGGGAGTCAATGTAAGCCTCACCTCTGGTTATCACCCTGAATCAAACGGCCAAACGGAACGCCTAAATCAAGAGGTCACAAGATTTCTAAGGTCCTAGTGCCAGGAGCGTCAATCGGACTGGAGTAAATATCTAATGTGGGTCGAATATGTGCAGAACTCTCTAGTTAAGCCCGCAACCAATCTAGTTAAGCCCACAGAACAATATAGGTTACATAGATAATTGGAAACGTTTTTGGGGTAGACCTGACCTGTTGAAAAGAGACAGCCTCCATCCCTCAAGGGCTGGTGCTGCTCGTCTATCTAGAAATTTGGCATATAGTCTTACTAATACTATTAATATTAAATAACTGACTAACTGGGGCCGAGGACAGGAAGCAGTCCCAGTCGTAGTGGGTCAGGCCCAGGTCAGGAAGCAGACCCAGTCGTAGTGGGTTTCATCAGCAAGAACGACGAGTCAGCATACAGAAAGGAGGTGCAATGGCTAACAGACTGGTGCAGAGCCAACAACCTGTCTCTGAACGTGGACAAAACTAAAGAGATGGTTGTTGACTTCAGAAGAGCA
>JAZGTI010018940.1:0-11362 GCA_036877585.1 Botia kubotai | reverse complement strand
AAGTGACTTGCTATGCGCCTTCGCCGATTGCAGTGCATTAAAACATTGTTTTCCAGCCGCCGAAATGTATTCTCGAAATGTATAGTTTGTCTAAAGTGATGTATACAAACTATATAGTATACTAATACCAGGGATACAATCAGCCAGCGCAGTCTGCCCTCCAAACTAAAAAGCGGCATGTTGTCTGCCGCTTTTCTCCTCTCTTTGCCCGCACGTTAATTCTGACCAATTGAAAAGCAGTTTAGGAAATACGTTCAATAACATCTGGCCAACGAGTGATGTGGATTTTGTCACATGACTGCATTTTGGTTCGTTTCAACTGGTTCGGACCAAAGCAATCAGTGTGGTGTGAAAAGGTCCCAAAACGGCAGAAAAATGCTACAATGTATCATTTGTTGCCCTTGATCCGGACCAAATGAACCGAACCACAGATGTGAAAGCACCCTAAGGGAAATAACAATAGATCAATCTTTCAGTCATTTACAGCACCATGTAAACAGACCTTTAAACAATATTTCCTGTCCTTGTGTGACCTAGGACAGGCCAATATTATGTCAGGTGAAGTTGCTGCAGTCCATGTGAAATGGATTCTTGTTCTCAAACCAACACGTTACAGAGTTTGTGACTAAAAGTGACATTTTACTCTTTAATAAATGATGAATTCCTGTGGGCCGAGTTTAACACATCACAGATTAACAGAGGTTTAACCTCAATTCAGAGGGGAACACTGGCACAATTGTTTTACTGAAAAATGTTCATCAATAGGAAGTGTGACAGCCTGGAATTCAGGTTTACTTTGGACGCATAAAATATTATTTTTTGCTTAAAGCAGTGGTTCTTTGTCCGTGTCCTGGGGACCCACAGGTCTGCACAGTTTGTGCAGAATGTCTTTCTTATCTGAAATTTGAGTCAGGTGAGTAGAATAAGGGAGACTGTGAAATGTGCAGTTTTGTGAGTTCTTAGGGCAAGAACTGTGAACTCTGTCCTAATCTACGTGCACACTGTATGAGTTTGCCCACATTTTCTCTTGTCACAGGGCAAAATTGTCAGTCTTGTCATGTTCACAATAATTGTCTTTGTGATGAATCTTAGCCTCAGACCAGAATTCTGGCAGGACCGATAATGTTACAGTAAGTGTTTGTGATGACAGGGTGCTTGAGACCAAGAAGTGAAAACATGGGAAGATGAATAAAAGATATTTAATAACGAAAACGTACAAACACCTAACCATTTAAATTGTAGCAACGTCAACAACAAATGCGCAACAGCGTAGCTCAATGAGATAATCCAAAGACTTACAGGGAACTAGAAACCCATGACAAAATCCAAACACAATCCACAATAACCGACAAACTAAACATCAAAACAGGGAACTTAAATAGAGCGACTAATTAGCGTGTTACATGTGATAGTGATTATCAAACAGGAAGTGTGATAACAAAACCCGGAACCAAACAGAAAACTTCACAATAAAAGTCTGTGTACGTAACAGATACCAGTCAATTTTTGATGTAACACAGTGTGTCATGGCTTTTTCTTCAGATCTCACTGGGATCACACAGTCTGACAAGCATCATAAAATACCCTAAAATGTGTGCTGCTGTTAAGAAATAGTTCACTCAAGAATACAATTTCTGTCATTATTTACTGACCTGCAGACAAAATAACACCACTGATTTGGAACAACATCCTGGTAAGTACAGAGCCCCTCCCCAAAGAATTGTTAGTGTTAAGTGATTGACAATTGGTTGTTTCTGCAAGAAGGAAGGACTTATTTCACTAGTTTGGCCATATTTAGCCTTCCACTTTTCTCCATTTATACTATTAGAACTGCATCATCTTGTTAATATCTATAATCTTTTGTAACACATACTAACACACATTTCGATAGCATTTACTAATCTAGGTTAATCTTAATTCATAAAAATACTATTGTTAATTAGTTAATTTGTAATACAAAAACTGTTAATTTCTATTAATTAAGCTTTCCTGTAGCTCAGTGGTTAGAGCATGGTGTTAACAACGCCAAGGTCATGGGTTTGATCCCAGGGATTGCACATACTCAGAAACAATGTATAGTATAATGCAATGTAAGTCGCTTTGGATAAAAGCATCTGTCAAATCTATAAGTACATTTAGATTATTAGATTACATTATTATTGCACTGTATTATGTTAACATATAGTTGTTAGGTCCCATTTTATATTAGGTGGCTTTAACTATTATGTATTTACATAAGAAATAATTATACAATGTAACTATTGTGCTCATTAAATTGCTCCAATGCAATTGGATATATGATGAGTATAGTGTACTTTAGTCTTTACATGTCAAGTTTAAATGCTCATTCTTATCCTCCACTTGTTTTTCTTTATAATTGTATATTTTGTTCATTCTAGTCATCTTTCTTCTCTCTTTTCTTCTCCCTCTTTCTGTCTCTTTCTCTCACTCTGTGTGTGTTCTGGTTTTAGATTGTCCATGTAATGACATGCGTGTGCCGGGCACATCCCCTGCCATTTTTAAGAGCATGTCAAGTCGTTGTGGAAACACAGGGCAGCCTGTTTAAGCTTGATCCTGTCCCAGAATGCACCAGCTCTTTCGTCTAGTGCTGGGACAGAGAGACCTGTCCCGTGCAGGAGACCTCTTCTCTCTGGATGACCAGGAGATTGAAGATTGTCTGTCTCAAGCCCTGGAGGAAATCAAAGTCATAGCCTGCTCTCCAGTAAGTATACAGCACACAAAGGCATGACACAACCTTCGGATGAGTTTAAAAGGATCATATCATCCATTTTTAGCATTTTTTAGCATTTGCCAGTATAAATTTTAAGATCACTAAATTTTGCCTAAGGAAGAAAGTAACTTAAAATAACATTTAAATAAAACTAATAAAAAAACATTAATTAAATATTTGACAAAAAAAATTAAATCAAAGTCCTGAAGGTGCAAACATTTAAAAGAAACGGCAAACAGAACTTTAGAGGTTAATCCATAAATTATCCTTGTCTGTCACTTTGATGGACTGCATTATGAATTGTGTCATGCTGTATTTTTATCCATATTTAAGCTATTTTGGTAATGTTTGGTGTTTTTAATTTTTAATATATACAAGTACTTTCATGATAAGAGCTTTTTTAGTTTTAGCAAGAGCTGTGTTGTGGGTCTGCATCATGTGGTCTGATCATTCTACATTTTACTATGAATTTTGCTTGTATTTTATGCTTTTTAAGTCTGAGCAGAGTTAGAGTCACTTCAGAAACGTTCCTCCTTCAGCTGTTGTCTATGTTGGTTTTGCAGTCAGCTGGGACACCGTGAGGTTCTCATGCTTCATTTACACAAAACTAAAGGATTGTGTTAAGTTAGTATTGTAAACGTATTATGAGATGCCCATGATTACATGTTTCTGTTAATGTAGAATAATATATGGAATACTGGCACGTCTGCTCTGATGGCGACTTAGTCCACTTGTTAGTCAAGGTTGTTTGCACCAAAAAAATAATATTTTCCACCTTCTTTCAGATTTTGTGTTCTGTGTAAATACAAAAACAGCTGCTCTTAAACACGTTGCAGGATTGCTGTCGTCAGGTCCAGTATAGTCTGCACTGCCCCATCCATAACAGCCTCTTACAGTAATGAAAATCATCCTCTCAGGACATCAACATAAATTCATTTTTGTACTACATTTTGTACACTTTCAAACATTGTACAACTTTATACATTATATTTCACAATATGTATAACTATTTTTTGACAGCCTATCCTATTTTCAGTAAATGGTCAGTAAAAGGCAAAAGATCATGAGTTCTAAAAGACAAAATATGTTGTCAGTCATTGCATTTAGACTGAATACAATGAATGGACACACATTTCATGGCCCTGCGCCTTCAACAGAAGATATGTATTTATATGAATATATTTAGACCATTTAGTGAGTTCTTTCAGGACTTGAAGAGACTTTCAACCAGCATAACAAAAATGTTTCTGGAAAAAAATTGCCTACCCAGCTTTAAAGAGAAGGTAGAGAGCATATGGCAAGTTTATCACTGAGCTTGTCAGCAGTGTGAATTTGAATAATTTGGATAAGGTGACCCTTTATGTGTGTTATACATTTAAATGAGTGAACCTGGTGCCACTGCAAATGAGTGCAGTGAAGTCAGTTCCCCATCACGCTGCTTTTGTTCTGCTTTTGTAAACAGATTTTGGCTCTTGCAGGGTCTCAGGGGCAGTCCTCCATCGTCTTTTTCTTCTTTCTTTCTCTCTTCTCGTCTTTCTCTCTCCAGGGTCTTCAGTGTCCTCCTTTCCACAGTCACTTGCATTCTTTTATCATTCCAAACATGCCTCATAATCAGGGCCCAGACGGACTCAGAGACATTTTTCAAATTTTTTGTGCTATTTTTGGAGCATAATGTGCGAAATTCTGTGAAATGGATTTGAATATGTTAAATGTGTTATATGGAGCTGAAAGTATTTGCCAAAATATGTAATAAATGAACACAGAAGGGCTGTGCTGAAGTTCATAAATTATGGGCATTTGAATTATTTTGAGTATTTATACCACAAAGGTAAATTTTTCACCAATGCTTCTAACAATGTTTTTTGTTGATGTTTGGTGTCTATCCACAAATGCATATGGAAAATCATAGTAAATACTCTGACGGCGCCTCTAATTCATGGTTAAATAACTCTTTGGAACTGATTTATATTAATCACAAGTGACTCACAAATGAGTCACAGAGTAATTCATTGGTCTAAAACAGCTCACTCACTGAATCAGAAAGTATTACTAAATTTGTTATCTCACCAGATCATTAGTTTTAGTCATAACTGTCTCCTGTAACCTAAGAACTGCTACTGTGTTAAATTGTACTTACGTTTAAGATTTGTGACAATAAAATCAAGGCTAATACCTAATGTTTGTATTACACATTGTACATTTGTACATCGTAGAGTACATTAGAATGTTTTAAAGCATGTAACAGAGTATTTTATTCCATTATGACCTCACACAAATTGTGATTGGTTGGCTGCAGGACTACCTGACAAATGACAATGACCAGGCAGTGGTGGAGATATGCATCACACGCATCACTACAGC
Source organism: Botia kubotai (assembly GCA_036877585.1). Lineage (NCBI taxonomy): Eukaryota > Metazoa > Chordata > Actinopteri > Cypriniformes > Botiidae > Botia > Botia kubotai. The sequence goes on along the minus strand of JAZGTI010018940.1, from coordinate 6,270 downwards.
CATCAGGGAGACAGGCTCAATTGAGAGGCATGGAGCGGCTCTTGTGTCGTTGTGGGAGTCATGTCTGGAGCACAACCTTCAGCCGCAGGGCAAAGATGAAGACACGCCACATGCCAAGATTGCATCCGACATCACCAGCTGCATCTTGCAGGTGAGCAGTTGGGCAAATAAACATGCCATACAAATCACTCTGATTGGTTTATTTACATTTATAATTAGGCATAAGCAGGTCATTCATACATGAATGTCATTGCATTAGGGTTAGGTTTAAAATATCAAACCAAGTGGCATTTATTTTAATGTAAGATACCATAAAAACAATTTTCAGACAAAATAATTTACATGAAGAATTTGGTAGGTTTTCAGAGATTCACACACCAGCTGGTTAAAAGTGTTCTGTGAAAAGGGTTAAGCATCATTTGTTTGCAGATGCTACTTGCTTTGATATTTATTTGCTGTCTAATGCAATGACATTCCAATATGTGACTTAATGCCTAAATAATGTCTAAATACATGATGTCTACATACCTTTTTTTAAATTTTGAACAGTTAATTCTTTCATCATTTAAAACCTTGGATTGATATTTTACCATAACAAGCAATGACATTTATACATTTTTAATAATGTCAAAGAGTCAAGTGATGTGACTCAATACTATACCGACAGGCTGACAACAGCAATTAGCCATTATCTTTTCACTTTCTAATCATTTCTCTTTTAAAAGCTTTTTCTGTAGACATGTTACATAATCCATTTCTCCTCTGAATGTTTTCTTTAGTCTCAGTCCAGTTGTTCAGCTTTCACATGCATCCAGTCAACAGCTTCTCTCACACACATTAACTTACATAACAAGCCACATATGAGTCTCAGAGCAGGGCTTAGAGAGAGGCTGAGCTGGAGTGATGCATTTTGGGTAATAGTGGAGAGTAGCGTTATTGAGGGAACTGCTGCTTGAGGATTCAAGCTCTTCAGCTCTTCAGGACTATTTGTAGAAAGATTCTTTTATCTGTTTTTTGATTCTTTGATATGTGCGTCATGCCTTTTAAAGTTGAAGCTTGAATGTTCAAGGACTTTTTCCCATCAGGCAAAAGAATAAAAACGCCTTCTATATTAAAGGAGAAATATCTGTTTAAATCATACTTGATTAATGGTTTTATTATGGAGTGACTATAAGTGAGTTTCTGGTAAATAAAAAGGTGACATGTCCAAGAATAATACAAATTGGTGGGCAAATAAAGATAAATTTGGTCATCTAGTTTCAGTGTTTATCAGCACTGTAAAATGATGGACTATATAAATAATCATTATTGGTCACTCTGTGAAAATTTTCATCATGCTTTATTTTGTCCACCATGTATGTTTAAAATTGCCAGATTATTATATAGATGTACGCAGTACCAGTTGTGTATGAAGATTATTTGATATTGTCTTGATATAATCAATTCTATAATTTTTAATAATTAGAAATGATTCACAGTTCCAGAGCGACCCTGGTTTCTAATGATGGATCACGAAAATACAAATGGTGAAATTTCAACATAACATGCAATTTTATTTTGACCATTTGTCAAGGTAATGCAAATGTAAATTTTTATTCTTAATTTATTCTTATTTCTTAAAACAGCTTTCCGTTTTAATGTCGAGTATTTTAATTCAATACTATTTTAAACAACTTTAAAGGGTAAAATATGTTAGTATTTTGCTATATGTAAATATTTAAATTTATTTAGACACAGTGTTCCAACTCTCTCAACGAATTGTCGTCATCTACCCTAGGGGGCAGCAGAACATTTAAAATGCTTCCCACAGCAGATTTCAGTTAGATTCCTTGAAGCATTTACTGTTGTTTTTTATGCCATATATGTAGTTTCTTTTTTATTTCTTTTTTATTAAATTACCAAGCCGACACCAAAGCCAGCTCACGCTTACATTTTCACTGTCTGGATCTAATAACCAAGCCTTTATTGACTGGCAATTTTATTCCTGGCATACAATGTTCAGAACCAGCATACACTGGTCTGTTGATTGTGCCTTATTTAAATAAACCTTCTAATTGAGCTTTTAAGATTAGCCTGGGGTGTGGAACATTCCTCTTTTCAAGTTTGTTTCAATCGTAAACAGTAAGTCGTTGACTGAAAGAATCTAACTTGGTATGCAAATCCAAAGTTGGGTTGATGATAATATCTGTTGATTTGCAGAACTACAACAGGCCTCCAGTGATGGCATTGGCTGTGCCTGTGGCTGTTCGTTTTCTGCAACAGGGGAACCAGGAGCTGAGCAGAAACATGTCCAGCTACTTGTCACTGGCTGCCATTGCTAAAGCTGAACTCCTGGCCCAACACACGGAGACTATCACCTGCAGCGTGCTTGGAGGTAGGGGTCCGAGATGGGGTTGGGGCGAGGGAAGGGTCATGAAAGGTCACTGACACGGTGCAGACCACACAACATTCTCGCTTCTGTATGTGATTATTTACGGACATCCGAGTAGAACATGTTCCTTAAAGGGATCAATAGGACAGCATCAACATCAACCAAACAGATTGTAGGGTCATGTTTAGGTTTAGACCATTTCCTAGCTGTGATGAGAAACAGAACAATTTGTTTCTTGGTTTCAGTTTCTGTGGCAACATGTTGGATAGCCCTGGCCATTGTGATCTCATTAGTCCAAAATCTTTTTCCTCACAGCTACATTAAATATCCTCAGCTTTGGCTGTGATTGGGTCACCTCACACGTTTTACCAACAAACATGGATCTGGGTTAACCATATGTTGATTCAGGAACACGTTCTACTTAATTGAATACAGGTTGTCTTGAGTCAAATATACTGTATTGAATTAAGTCATAGACATTTACATTTACGCCTTTGGCAGACGCTTTTATCCAAAGTGACTTACAGTTCATTCAAGTTATACATTTTTGTCAGTGCATGTGCTCCCTGGATATCAAACCCACAACCTTTGCGTTGCTAGCGCAATGCTCTACTAACTGAGCTACAGGAACACAGAAAATAACAATGAGTCATGGAAGGCATAAAACCATAATTTTTCCAATGATTCACTGCTCTGCAGGACCTGCACGTCTTTGCCGTTTTGGTAATTAGAGAAGCAGTCCCTCTGCGACCTTTACAAGAAAATTCAAATGCACAGGCCGGTGACTGTTTAGTTTCCACAGCCCTAGTCTGCCACCCACAACATAATGCAGAAGGCGTGTGGTCTTTATAGCCCACAGTGTGTGTTTTTTGGTCCCAAAAGCACAGTTTAAATTGGTCATTTAAGGCATCCACAATGAAACAAACCTTATTTCTTCCATTGCTCTTCTGCATCAGTAGAAATGCATGTTATTTGATGCTTCATAAATAAAAGATTAGCATTTTTTAAAGATGGTCCATTGTATAAGGAGTGGATGGTATATTTGACCTGACGTTTATTCCAAAATACAATCTTATCTCGAGAGATTGTTGGCCTGGTCGTAAGAGAACAAACTAGGCTTCATTAGGTAACAGCGTATTTAAACTTACATCCCAAACTTATGTCCTAACACATTGCCATGGTCTAACACAGCCAAAAAAAAAAAAAATATTGAAAAGACCTTCTAAAAGAATTATAGAAAACTAAAAGACTGAAACATAAATAGCACTCATGTTATTTTATGTAATCATGTTAGAGTTAGGGGATATAAATTGGATAATCACAGATTTTGGCTGCTACTGTTACGGAGGAGGCCTCCGCTCCGCCTCCTCTCAGCCGCCAGAGGACCATCGCCAGAGTACTAAATTCAGTTTGGACTACAACTCCCATGTTCCCAGTACCTAGGGCTGATTACTTCCTGTTTGCCACACCTGTCTCCAATCAGCCTGGCTATTTAAACCCTGGACATTCTCAGATTCAGTACGATGTCTTGTTTTGCACTGTCAAACATTTCAGAGCAGTCTTTTCGATTGTCTACCTGGGTTTTAATTTTGTACCATTTGTGATTGTTTGCTGCCTGCCTTTTGACTTTTGCTTTGGATTGGATTACGATTATTTACTGCCTGCCCTGACCTCTGCCTGTTTCTTTGTTTTGATTTTAGCCTTGTCCTTATTGCTCTGTTTGCCGGTGTTTGACCTTTTGCCTGTTTTTGACCACTCTGTAAATAAAGTGCTGCATATAGATCCAAACGTCCCAGAGTCTTCATCACAGCTACAATACAAGGTTATTAGGCTTTCTAAAACAGGTCACCAGAAAACCTCACTGGCCTCCGTTGTGCCCATGTGGGACATTCATAAATATGCTAGTTCCTGACATATTTATTCCACAAGTGATGCATCAACATAAGGTCTGGTCCACTTTGTTGTACATTTCAGACACATTACAAATGAATTTCCAGTTATCAGATGCTTTTATACAAAGCGACTAACAGTGCATTTAGACTATACATTTTTGAGGAATTGAACTCATGACCTTTGCATTGTTAGCACCACACTGTACTCGCTGAGCTACAGGAAGCTGAGCCAGATTTCAACCAGATCTTGCTTTGTGTTAAACGTGTGTCAGGCAGTCTGTGAATGGACTGTGTGTTGTCAGGCCCCATCTGAGGCTAGGATAAGGTAAAATAAGAATTTTGAGCTGCCTGCCTCCCTAACCCATATGCTCACTGACTTCCTGATCTTTTTACCTCACATTGTGAAAAACAGCCCTTGACAGACCCCAGACATTTTATTATTTAGCAAATAGATATCCATCCAGTCGTGCCACAGTGGGTTTTAGAAGGATTCATTATTTTACTTTTTTTAAATTAAAATAAACTAATATATATTTTTTAAAACACATTTCTTCAGCTGAGGAAAGACCCCCTTGGGCTTTGAGCTGTATTATTAATCTGTCCACAGGGGGGTTGAGATCTAAATAAAGTGTATTGTCTTAAAACTGGGCTTGCTGCCTGACCATCATGTTCATCCAAGAACTGCTTACGTAACTCTCAATTGTGAAACTGTCATGACAACTTCCACTCAACAGTTGCCCAGGATTTTGAGCTGAGGTACAGTCAACAATTTTGACATTTTGCATTGACATGTTCAGATTTTCATATTCCCTATACATGATGTTTATTCTCAGGTCTCGTATTGGTTACGTTAGTTACGTATTTTACCATCACAACAATCAAGAAGACCCAAATTGGAAGAGAAAGGCATTACATGAGTAAGCAAAACCTCTGGCCTAAATCCAAGCTGCACAAGAGACACGCTATTGTTTCAGAGCACACCAGCGCTTACCCAACTCACAGTTTCTTAGAACGCATGACACAGCACATGACTAAAGGGCAGCAAGAGGATCTTCAACTTTGGATTATTTGGTGGCCTACAGTTGAAAATTATTTTCTTCAAAATATGATCCACATTTACTGCCAGGTGCACACTAGCAATTCAGTGTGGTCAATTATTGGTACTAGCAGCGTGTAAGTACATTTAGACTTGTCTTTAGTTGTTTATAGCGCAGTGGTAGGAAGTGTATTTGTTTTTACCTTGTTTACAATAATAGCTCGCGTGAAAGTCGCGTTTGATCCCGCGCTCCCTCGCGTGAGTTTCGATAGCTTTTGTTGCGGTTAATATAGAGGCGTGTCCTGCTGATTTTAATCAGCACGAGTTTTATGGATGTATATAAACATTAAGTTTACCGCGGCAGCGGTCACGGCAGCCCTCCTCGTGTGAAGACCAACGAGTGTAAAGACCAGCGACTCTACCTGCGCGACTCCACAGAGCAAAGACACAGACACAGCTTTTGAGTAATATTTTCTTTATTTTATGTCCTTTTTTACCTTTTACCTCTTGCACTTATATTATGTGTCTACTTATCCTTGTTGTTACTAACACTCGCAAATCACGCGATGTACGCTACAGGTGTCGCAATCCTCATAACCTTCGTACTGTACATATGTCTTCTGATACATCACTAACTCTTTCTGTGGGTCTCTGGAATTGTCAGTCTGCTGTTAACAAAGCAGACATTATTACATCCATAGCTACTCACTCTAACCTCAACCTCATGGCTCTAACCGAGACCTGGATAAGACCTGAGGACACTGCTACACATGCAGSCCTCTCCACCAAATTCACTTTCTCTCACACTTCTCGTCAGACGGGAAGGGGTGGGGGGACTGGGCTATTGATTTCTAAGGACTGGAAATTCTCTCAGAGACCATCTATAGCTGCAATCACCTCCTTTGAATCTCATGCAACTACTATTACCCATCCCCTTCACTGTCATGTGGTTGTCATCTACCGCCCCCCAG